>JAADWZ010000200.1:0-51582 GCA_023336445.1 Pythium dissimile | reverse complement strand
TAGCTCTTGCCGTAGCTCTTGCCGTAGCTCTTACCGTAGCTCTTGCCGTAGTCGTCGTGGCCGTAGTCACCATGGCCATAGCCGTAGCCGTAGTCGTTGTAGTGGCCGTAGTCTCCGTAAGCATTGGCGTTAGTGTACAGTAGACTGGGCGTGGAAACGAGCACGAGAGCGAAGGTCGCGATTCGCGAGGAGATCATCGTGGCTCGGGAGTGAAGGGAGGGGGGGGAGGGCCGGTGGACTTCTCGATGGCGGAGCAAATGCCTGAGTGAGCTTTCCGGGGCGCGAATCACATGGCTGCCAAATAGCTTGTGGGTTGCGGTGATGGTGAGAGACGATTGTGTGAGAAATACCGTGTGGGGTGGATGTAGAGATTGATAGAGAAGATGTCGACCGAAGTATTAATAACTCGTTTGAAGATGCTTCGACTGAGTGGATTTGTACACGCACCATTTACCAGATCCTTTCAGTAGAATGCCACCAAGGAGGCTACCACATCTGACCAGCCCCTGGTAACTCGTTCAGTTGCTGTCATACATCAGGAATAGTTGTAGCGGAAATGTGATCAAAGAGCGAGTCGTACCCGGTGTTGCCGGAGCTGTAGGTGCCGCGGCCGAAGTCGTCGTTTTGTCTCCACAGGCTTTAGTTGAGAAGGTGAAGGTGGTGAGCACGGCGGTGATGGGAACGGCTGCCGAGGCCTCGCCGAGTTGCACCCAAATGACTAGTTTTGCTTCCAGTAAGCAAAGCTAGTCAGCACGCGATAGACTCAGTTGTAGACAAAAAAAAATCCTGGATTGGGGAGAGCTGGCATCCTGCTGAAGAGACCAGGAAAATACGGGGGCAAGATGAAGCCCCACCACCCCAGTCCCAAAGGCTACGACTACGGAGACTACGACTATGGCTACGGCAAGAGCTACGGCAAGGACGTCTACGGCTACGGCAAGGGCTACGACGACTATGACTACGGCAAGGACTACGGTGGGTACGACTACGGTAAGGATATGTACGGCTACGGCAAGGGTTACGACTACGGCAAGGACTTCGGCTATGGCAAGGACTACTACGGCAAGGATTACAAGAACATCTAAGAAACCGGTCTTCACCAGTGTCGTTGTCATTCTACCGAGGGATTTCAATCCCGTCATTTTATGCTGTAACTTAAGCTCACATACTGCCCAGCCAAATCATAAAAGATGGCGACGACCTCACTCGCGCCGAGCGCGCTCCACGCGCGCGTGCAGAAGCTGCTGGGCTCGCGGGCCGAGCTCGAGTCCACCAAGGCGCTGCTCAACACGCTCGTGGCCAGCGACGTGGCCGCCGTCAGCCCCGGCGGTGCGCCACAGGCCGCGCAGTCGCTCGTCGCGCTGGACGTCGCGCGCGGCCACTCGCTCGCGGATCTGCGCAAGAACCTGCGCGGCTCGCTCGAACAGACCCAACTCGCACTGGCCGAGTCGGCGCTGCAGGGGCTCGCGCAGACACTGGACAAAATTGCGGTTTTAAAAGGAAACGTGGACACGCTCGACGCTAAATGCAGCGCGGTCCATAAGTTCCTCGAGACGACCAAGCGGGAGACCCAACAGGTCCAGGCCGACGCCGCCGCACTCGCGACCAAAAAGTGCGTTTTACTGGATTTCCTACTTGTTCTTGGACTGGTGGTGTTAAAGGAAAGGGCAAACTGGATGGCTTTAGGTCGCGCGTCCAGCAAGAGCTGGACGATGTTCAGCAATTTTTGGCGCAGTACCAGCTGAGCGACCACGAGATCCAGGCGCTGTACGTCAAGACGCTGGGCGACGAGGACATGGCGGCATTCTTCCCCGTGATGGAGCGCGTCCAGCAGGTCAAGGCTGACTGCCGCGCGCTGGTCGCGTCTGGCCAAGTCAACTGCGCGTACGGTATCAGATGATGATCGACATGCTTTGCTGACCCATTTGGATAGTGAACGGCCAGTTCGTAATAATATGTATGAAATGACAAACAGACTGGAGCTGATCGACGTGGTAGGCAAGTACCAGGAAGCCGGTTTCGAGCGGCTGTACCAGTGGACGACCAAGAAGTGCGGCGAGGTCGACGGCGAGCCGAGCGCGCAGCTGCAGCGCGCAATCTCACTACTACGCGACCGGCCCGAGTTTTACAAGTACTAAACGCTGCTCCTGTTTCCTTGTTTTTAGGGTTCTGACTTGGTGTTGTGTATGTGGACAGCTACTGCAAGGAGAGCTTGACGGCTTCACGGCGCTCGCTGATTGTTCGGCGGTTCATCATCGCGCTAACCCGCGGCGGACCGAACGGGATCCCTCGCCCCATTGAAATGTACGCGCACGATCCGGTGCGCTACTGCGGTGACATGCTCGCGTGGGTTCACCAGGCGATCGCAGGCGAGCACGAGGTTTTCCGCGTGCTGTTCGATGGCGACCTCGAGTACACGCCGTCGCCACACGAGGCAGCATCAACATCCGCGACCGCGCCGTCCAGCCAGAGTAGCGGTTCTCCGGCGGATCAGGACAGAGCTGTCGTGGATACAAAGGGATCGGTGTGCACGTCCATGGTCGGTCGTACGTTCGACGGCGTCGCTCGACCGCTGCAGGTCCGTGTGGAGCAGACTCTCTCAGCTCAGCACGGCATCGTGATTGCCTACCGCTTGGTGCACTTGCTGGCGTTTTACGATCACAAGTTTAGCACATTGGTGGCGCATAGCGGTGTCGCTGCCGCGCTGACAGCGTGTCGCGAGGCGTCCAACCGCGCGTTCCAGCAGCAGTTCCAGCTGCTCGTCCACGGCGTGGCCACGTCGGCGCAGGACTACTCGAGCAACCTCGCGGCTACCCACGCGACGATGGACGTGTCCCACCGGTTGGTGATGCTGCTCGAAGTGTTCCAGAATTCGCTTCTACCCGACCAAGAGAAAGAAGCGGATCTAGCTCCGCTGTTCGAAGGTGTGCTGCCCGCCGTGGAGCAAATGTGCGAACGCACGGTGCAATCGCTGGACGCGATCGACGCGCTGGTCTTCCGAATCAACAACCTCAGCTGCGTGCGCGTGCCACTCGCTCGCTTTCCGGAGGCCAGCAAATGGTACAATTCTATTGGCGATGAGATCCAAAAGCTGCTCGAGGCGATGAGCGACTGCCAGACGAATCGGCTTCTTGACCGATACAATCTATCGGATATCCTGACGAAGATCCGGACTATCCAGGTACGTCCAGTATCAGCATCGATCGAACCATGTTGGTGGATGGGGCTAACGCTGTATGTAGCAATCGAACGAGTCGCCGTCGACGCTTCCATCTCTGCAGCCTGGACTCGACGGCGAGACGATTTCGAGCGTCATGGAGGATTTCTCCACGGCGCTCATGTCGCTCGTGTTTCCTCAGTTTGACCACATTTCGCAGCCGGATCTTCGCGATCACGCGCGTACGCTGACGGCCACTCGACTAGCGGACGCGTACGCTGTCATTTACGGCTTTGTGCACGAATCTAAGCACGGGTACATTACGAGCCACACGACAAGTGGGTCGATGGGAGCAAGCCAAGCGATTCTTCTCCACTCCCCACACGAAGTGCGCACCGTACTGGAGATCGAATAGCGGAAGCACTCAGCCAGGAAGCGAGCGGTGAGTGCCCCACAATATGAGTTGAGATTGGGCTTTTGTGGATGGAGTCCCGCGTTGCAATTCTTGCTGGAAATGGTATCTTCGTGATTATTTTCTCCAGTGTTGCTGCACCCAACAGCCACAGGTAGCAAGCAACCACATACCGGCCTGCGTCATTTCTTCACGAGAACGCAGCATCCCGTGAACGATCTTCTGAGCTGTTGGTCCGAAAATTGAGCCGTGTGTGGGATTGTGGGGGTGGTACGTAGAAAGCGATCTCCCAACAATCGATGCAAACCATAGGAGGTGCATCGGAAACCATGTATTTCGACAGGCTAAATCGGACGTGAACGATCGCACATGTAGGTACGAAGAGAGGGTGGACCATGGTGGCTATTTATTAGGTTATCAGGCTCTCTGCGACGACGCTGGCGACGACACCATCTACCAGTGTGCTCCGTCCACGTTCACTCACTTTCAAATATCCTCGAGCTGGTGATTTCAAGCCACGTGAAAAGCGACCCCAATACCAAGCTTTTGTTTCCAGTGGCCTGCTAGCTGAGATGAAGACCTGGCTCGCTATTGGAGCGTCGCTCGTTGTTTGCCACTTCCGTACAAGCGTTCTTGCCGTTGAGAGGTTCAGTCTCCGCGATGTTGCGATGCGGAACAAGGAACCCCAAGAAGCCGTCAGCGCTCCATCACAAACTCTGGCCTCGTTCAGCCTGCGTGCTCAGTTCAGCAACCAGACCATTGAGCCGCGCGACTACTATGCAGCGCCAGCCGACTATAAAGGCCAACTCATCGAAATGGCCAATTCGTCCAGCGCCAGCGGAAGCGACGAGACGACCGAAGAAATGTCGTCCAGCTCCTGCGGAAGTGACGGCAGCTCGGAATACGGCGACCAGTACGAAACCGCGCCAGCGTGGTCGCCGCACATCCAGCATGCGATTCGAGATGGCCACGTGCAGAGTCGAGGCGTGAACCTCGGTGGCTGGCTGGTCACGGAAGGCTGGATGGCGAGGAATTCAGAAATCTACCGCGGTCTGGACGACAGACTCGTCGGAGGCGGCGAGCAGCAAGTGTTCACGCACACTAGTCCACGAGACGTCGCGGAGAACCGGTTCCGCTCGCACCGTGAGAGCTTCATCACTGAGCACGACATCGCCAAGATCGCGGCCGCGGGGCTCAACACGGTTCGCGTGCCCGTCGGCTATTGGATCACCGGGTTCGACAACCACGACATTAGCGACCAGAAGCAGTGGATGCGCTTTGCCTCGGGCGGCCTCGCGTTCCTGGATCGGTTGATTTTCGACTGGGCCAAGAAGCACAACGTCGCCGTGCTAATCAGCATGCACGGTGGGAAAGGCTCTCAGAACGGCGCCGACCACTCGGCGCCCGAGCAGCCCGGCAAGACGCTGTGGGCGCAGTATCCGGAGAACGTGGCATCAACATTGGAAGCGGTCACGTTCCTCGCCGCGAGATACCAGCGCGAAGACGCGTTCCTCGGCATCGGGCTTCTGAACGAACCGAGCGGGGATACCGATCGACGTGTGCTGTACAAGTACTACGAAGACGCATACAAGGCCATCCGCGAGGATGCTGGGAACGACTGTATCCTCACCATCGCGCCATTGCTCTGGGAGCAATCACCCCGCTACATGACCGACCTGCTGCCTGGCGCGACCAACGTCTGGGTTGAGTGGCATCGCTACTTTGTTTGGGGATACGAACAGGCAACCTCCGACGATCTGCTTGGCTCGGCGATCGACCAGTTCCGCCACGACGTGGACGAGTGGAAGCGTAAGAGCGACAAGAAAGTGTACATTGGCGAGTTCAGCTTCGCGTCCGTCGGAAAATTCAACAGCGCCATGGCGCTGACCGAGTTTGGCCGCCGCCAGATGAGCGTGCTGCTGGAAAGTGTCGACGGTGGCTGGGCGTTCTGGAGCTGGTGCATCTCGCAGGACGAGCACTACGTCAACGCCTGGTCCATGCGCAGTCTCATCCAGCGCGGCATCTTCCCAGCACTCGCCAGGTACCGTACCGTGTTTTTTTTTGCAGCTGATGCAAGTTGGTGTTTTGCTGATATGGGACGAATATCTGTAGAGAGCATGGAACGAGCGAGCCGATGGTTGTGCCGCGGCCGACCCAGGCGATCAACGGGGGCAGTTCAACCACGACCACCACTGGAAGTTCAACCACGACCAACACAGGCAGCGTATCAACGACGACCAACCCAGGAGCCTCGCCCACGAGCAGTACAGACACCTCGCCCACGACCACCACTGGCACCTCAACGACCACCACTGGCAGCTCGACCACGACCAGTTCAGGCACCTCAACGACGACCAACACGGGCAGCTCAACCACAACCGACCCAGACATCGTATCAACCACGACCACCACGGGAACTGCATCAACCACAACCAATACAGGCATCGCATCAACCACGACCACCCCCTCGAGCGAGACAAACGACACGGGGACGGCGCAAACGACCGGCACAGCGGTCAGCGATGCGATGAAAACCGGTTTGAACGTCGCCGCAATGTCGGTGCTGGTGGTCGCGCTGTCGACGCTGCTGGCGACTGTCTCGTTGCTTGGATAAGAAAGAGCCCATGGTTAGGGCACGATAAGGCAGTTTTTATTCCACACATGCAAAACAATCGATTCATTCATTTCATTTCACGAGCGCTACCAGCGTCCCAGAGGTGACGCGCGTGCGCCGTACCAGCCCGCTGCCTTCCATGTCGGCGAGATGGTATTCCAATTCGAGCGTCGTGTGCTTGCGCTTGAGCTTCTTGAGCTGGTGCTCGAACGTCTCTTTGTACTTGGTGCGCTGCAGTGTCTGCACGAGGCTCGCGCGCGTCTTCTTGACCGCGGTCACGAGCTTACCAATCCCAGGCAGCGACAGCTGGAACGCCTGCTCGTCCAGCCGCGTGGTCGTCAGCAAGAACCCGAGCCGCTGCAAGTGGCCGACCCACATACGCAGCGTCGCGTCGTCCGTGAGCGTCGTCGTTGCCGCTGCCTGCTGCTCCTCGTACTCTCGGAAGATCGAAACCAGTGAGCCCATCGTGAGGATCGTGAGTGTCGAGATCTGCGGGAGCGCGAGGCGGAACGCCGCCAGCGCTGCGACTTTCAGCGCGTCCGTGGGCGTCGCCGAGCCGTCAAACACGATGGCCAACTCGGCCTCGCGCGCCGCCACCAGCGCGCAATATTCGTCGGGACGCAGCAGCGCCATGTCTTCGGCGCCCGTGGGCACGCGGAAGCACACGAGCGCGCCGCGTTGACGCAGTCGACTCACCTACAAGTTGGAGGTCAATCAAAAAGTGAGCTCCTCGTGGGGACAATAGTGGGATCCGCTCACGTTCTGGTCGACGTATGAGCGGTTGAACAGCACTGTGTATCTACAAAAGTATGCCAAAGAGCCTAGATTAGTTCTATAGAAGGAGGCGACATGCGAGGTGGGGCGCTACCGCACAGTTGGTGGCGCAGCACGATGGGCGGGAGGCCGAGCGCTTGAAAGCCGCGCTGGTTGCGCTGTCGTAGCAGCTCAATGGCCGAGAGCGTGTCGTCGCAGAGCAGCGTCACGTCGCCTGCGTCATCATTATCTTCTCCTTCAATGGCCTCGGTCCGCGCGTGGCGCTGGGCATCAGGCTCAGCGGCAGCATCGGACGCGTCCTCGACGCGCGGGCGCTTCCGGTTTCGACGCAGCATGTTGGTCACTGTCGATGCCGTTTGTCCAATGCACTGATATAGGGCCTACCCCTTTCTCAATATTTACAGTATCGTTCACGTAAACAGCGAAACAAATCCTAAATTCAACTTGGCGCCGGAAAATAATTGACCCAATTCGAGGTCCTACTATTCAAATTTGTCTAGAAAAATTCTTTTCTTACTCACACTCAAGACAAGTCAGCCACGGACGGAGTCGCCGTCCACCACCCTCAGCGTAGCCGCAGCCAGTTCTGGACGCGGTCGCAAGTCTCGTCGATGGCGAGTTGCGCCTCCGGCACAAGGTCGCCGTAGATCAAAAAGCCGTGGGACAGACCCGGGTAAATCTTCAAGCTCGCGGGCACTTTCAAGTACGAGAGACGCGTGTAGAAATCCACGCTGTCGTCCAGCAGCGGGTCCAGGTCGCCCACGACCAGCGCCGTGGGTGGGAACCGCTCGAGCAGTCCGTCCTCTGCGAGCCCGGGCGAGACCATCGGATCGTGAATGTTGTCTCGGTACTGGTTCGAGTTGCCGTGGTGCGGGTAGTACGAGTTGAGCGCCAACTCGAGGATGCCTCGCGGCAGCACTGGGTCGCTTTGATGCAGGAAGCGCGAAGGAGACGGCGAGAGATGCATGTTGAGAGCCGGGAACATGAGCACGTTGCCGTCGGGAAGTTTGAGACCGTTCTTGATGCAGTAGATGCAGAGCGCCGCCGACAGGTTGCCACCTACAAACAGAAACGATCGTTAAAATCGATATAATGTATATAGAAGAATACGAGATTGTCCAAAGCGCGTCCAGCGTACCAGCGCTCTCGCCGAAGAGCGAAATCTTGGTCGGCACAAACCCCAGGCCGCCGTTGAGCACCCACTTGTACACGCCGACGATCTGGTGGAGCGACACGGGGTACTGCGTCTCCGGCGCGAGACCGTAATCTAGATAAAAAGAGAATCAGAAACTCCCAACAGAACCAGTAGGATCTGCAGGGAAAAATACGTACCAACGTAGACGATGACGGCACCAAGACGCTGGGCCCACGCCGTCAAGTTGAGATAGTCCTTGGCGATGAAGCGGCCAAAGAAGCCGCCGCCGTGGATGTAGAACAGCACCGGCCGCGAGCTCGGTAGTCCGCAAGAGATCATCTGCGCGGTCAGCGGGGTGCTCGCGCCTTCCCACGACCCAGCTTTGACAGCGTCGAGCGGCCGCGCGCTGAAGAGAATCACGCCAACATCCGACGCGTTGAGCCGCTTGGCCGTCGAGCCCGAGCCGTCGAGCCGCACGAAGTGCTCTTCCAGCACGGGGATCGTCGGGCACTGGAGTTTGGTCACAAACTTGATCAGCCGCGACTCTCCAAAGAGCCGCCAGCCCATGCGGATTACGTCCACACTTGGACTGTCGATGAGGATGCGAGTCGTGTAGCGCATGGCCTGGCGGCTGCGCATGGCGTAGAACGGGATCGCTATCATGAGCAGCATGGGCCCAAACAGCTTGAGCAGCTTCTTGTTCTTGCGGCCAATTACCGAGTGGGCAAAGTCACTCGAGGCGATCAGCACGTTGGTGCCGATCTTGAAGGCCGTGAGCCCAGCGGGCTCAGAAGAGCGGTCGTGGTACTCAGACGGCAGCGGCACGCGCTCCACCAGCAACGTCGTGGCGTTCTTGAAGTCGTCATCGATGTCGCTTTCCATCGGTGAGTCAATCAGCAGCCGATGGTCCGAGCCGTTGGTCAGCGGCCGCGCGCGCTGGAGCACATGCTGACACAGAAGGAAGAGCCGTAGCGTCATGAGCACGCGCGAGTGGTGCACTTTGACGCGCCGCAAGTTGGAAAACCGATACAAAAACCGGTTGTAATAGTCCACGGCGACGAGCACGACCACGCCCCATTTGATGACCTGCGTGGACGGGAACACTTGCTGCAAAAAATTCACAAAGGACGTGCGCTTAGCAAACCGCTTGTACACAACGAACGCGATCGAGAGCACCGCGAACGAGCTGAGCGACCAGCGTTTCTCCCACTTGGGGTCGTAGCTGGACTGCAGCTCCTCCAGCACTTGACGCGTCTCGTTGAGCGACTTCGTCGCGTGGCGCAGCAGCGACGCCACACCGCCGCACAGGATCGTGTAGCGCTCGTTGCGCGGAATGAGCGGGATGATATCTTTCAGCGCCGTCTTGCTGCGAAAGTCGATCGGCGGTTTCTGCGCGTATGTCTTGGACGCCATCACGATCTCCTCTTTGATGAACGTGTACAGCACGCGCTCAAAGCTCGCGACCGTGAGCGACAGGTGCTGCAGTTCGCGTCCCATGCGCCCGTACGCGTACTCGCGGATGATGCGCCGCAACACTTGGATGCACGACAGCACGGCCGTGCACGCGTTCAGCAACGTCTCGTACCCGTGGACGCGCAGCTCGCTGTCGTCGGCCGACTCGGTCGGCAGCCCAAGCGTGCCCGCCGAGGGTGATTGCGTCAAGCAGTTCTCGATGAATCCGTAGAGCTGCACCGAGCTCTGCGAGCGCAAATTGGCCTGGAACGACGACGGCGACGGCGGCAGCTCTGTGGGCGCCACGGGGGCGCCGCTCAGCGCCAGCGCGGCGGCAGCGAGCCGTGGCGACGTCACCTTGATGTGCTCCTCTGGGTCCGTGACGGCGCGGTTGTCCATGAGGGAGGCGAACTGGTCTTTTCTGCTACTGGCGACGTGGGCGATCTGCGGGGTTGGACGGAAGTTGCGTACCTCTTCGCCTTCTCTGGTCGATTTGGATCGTACTTAATGCGACGGATCATTTGCTGCAAACATTGCAATGCAAAGGCAATTGATGTCGATTGATTAGTTCGCCTTAGGTTCGTTTCCTGCGGAAACTTCAACATTGCGGGTCCTCCCTATTCATGTCCGGGACATGAACGAGCCAACGAAGTGCGAGTGTGATGCTGCGGGTGTCATCAGCTAAGAGACTTCTCTCACCCACAATATATTGGATCGCAATAAATTTATTGCCATTGTAACGGACACTCGCCATCAACATGGCTACATCGTCTCCCCACCCCCTTCCTTAACAAATGCGTCCCAGCACGGCCGCATCGAACGTGCGGGGCAGCCATGGAGGCAGCGCCGCGCCTACTAGTAGTGGTACAGGCGTGCGCTGGCGGCCGCAGTCAGCGAGCGTCGACGGCCGCGCGTCACCGGCCGTCAAGCCGCCCTCCAACAATAATAAAACCAACGCGTCCAGCGACGAGCTCATCCGCGACTTGGAGAACAAAGTGCGCAAAGTCGTGGAACAGAAACGCGCCGATAGCGACAAACTGCGGTTCGCCGTCGCCAAGAAGCGCGATGACGTCAACAAGGCCAAGCTCATCTTACAGGATTTGCTCAAAGACTCGGGAGCGCTGGGTCTCCACTACGACCTGCGTGACGGAACCTTGAAAGGCGGTGGTGCTGCTGCTGCTGGTGGTGGTCTCAATACGGAAGCGAAGCTCCCTGAGAATAATGACGATGCTTCGCGGCTTCAGCCCATCGCGTCGATCTCGCGGCGGCCGGTTTATTCCAAACACACCAACATTCACGAGCTCGAGGCCAAGCTTGACAGGCGAGCCAAGGAGGCACAGCTCGTCCATAGACGCACACTTGTGCTGGAACACATCAAGAAGCGGCTACTGGTAATGTGGTCTCTGTGTTGTTCTCAGTGCTATGTCATAGATCCTGAACTGTTCTGCTTTAATCAGCACGAGCGCGTGGAAGTGGCGCAGTCGACCAACCAGCTCAAACAGGTTTACGCCGACCTCACGCACGAGGCGCAGGAGCTGCAGAAGCGCGATATTGCGGCTGCAGAGGCCGTGAGCCACGTGCAGACGCGGATTGTGCAGCAGAAAGCCGACATGGCCGCCAGTGTGCGCAAGTTCAAGCGCGAGCTGGCGCTGCGGCACAAATGGGCCCGCGAAAAGGCCAAATTTGAAAAGTACTACAATGACCAGCTCCAGGCGGCGATGATGAAGGCTGCGTCTGTGGGTGCTGGCAGCTACAATGCCGATTCCCCTCTCCACAGTCCGTCCCAACGGCATGCACATGCAGACACTGCATCGAGTGGCGGTCACGTGCTGAAGCGCGGAGGTGGTGGGGGTGGGGGTGGCTCGCCTCCAAGCATTCTCAAACACAGGCGCAGCAGCTTGCAGCAATCGCTGGCAGAGAAGGTCCACGAGGACGCTGAAGAGACGCGATATCGCGAGGCATTTCAGCGGATCGGCGTGGCTCCACACGTGGCAGCAATCGACCCTGAAGAGATTATTCGTATCTGCCTGTCTCACGAGGAGCTCCAGAACGAGCTCGACACCAAGCACGACGAGTCGGTCGAGCGCATTGCCCAACTGCGCGAGCAAATTGTACGTTTTGCCCTTGAGCAAATTGCTGGATCCAGGGTCTAACTAGTCTTGTGTGTACAAATGTAGAACAAAGCACGCAGCGCGGCGCGAGAAGATGTGCCACTGTCAAAGCGTGGTACCTCCCAGAAGATCGAGACCAAGCAGCTCGAAATCTTCAGTGTGGAGCGCCAGCTTGCCACCGTCGTGGACCAGTACATGTTCGTGGAGAACGCCGTGCGACCCATCAAGGTGCACCTCCTTTAGGCGCTCGAGGCTTCGATTGCTCATCTCCTTCACCTAACATTTCTGGTCATCAACTGGTTCCAGATCGGTCTTCAGCAAGTGCTTCAGAACATGTCGAGTGCGACGGTGAATGTGGACAACATGACAGCGCTGGAGAAGTGTCTCGTGGAATCTTGCGAAGAGATGATGCGCGTGCTTCGAGCCA
Organism: Pythium dissimile; assembly: GCA_023336445.1. Classification (NCBI taxonomy): domain Eukaryota; phylum Oomycota; class Peronosporomycetes; order Pythiales; family Pythiaceae; genus Pythium; species Pythium dissimile. Next base: position 39,500 of record JAADWZ010000200.1, on the reverse strand, counting down.
GCAGCACACCATCACCAGAGGCGGATATCAGTAACCAGGACCCCAGCAATGACGCTTACCCCTGCGATGAATCGACTGCTCGCCACAACAGCACGATTGATCCTGAGCAGGGCGCTACACCGGCCGTGGTCTCACTAGAGAGCTTCACGTCACCGTACAACATCCGCATCGCCGCCAAGAAGCGAGACAAGTACTTTGTTCCAGGGCTCACAAAGGCGCCTGCAGCTGCAGCGGCAGTCAAAGACGACGACGGTACTGTGCATATACTGGATTGTGCGCGCTTCCGATCACAACAGTTGTTCTTATCGGAATTCTTGTGGAGGTGCAGAGTACGAGGAGAATGACTTTGAGGTCATGGACCGCGCGATGGTCAAGCGCATCTCGTCGGTTGTCCTGTGCACCAGCGTTGGCAAGAAATCCAAGGAGGCGACAGCTCAAGACGATACGACGACTGCACACCACAGCCATAGCCACGTTCACAAACACAGCCACCATCATCGTCGCTGATCCACTCCAAGCCCAACATTCCAACTGAATAGATTTTCGTTTTCTACTGCTTTGCGTACAGCCTGACGTGCTCGTGCTTGAACGCAGCCTGGCAGCTCTTGCCGCAAAAGTCGCGCTGCGTGTCTCCATCTCGCAGCAGCATCTCCGCTCGCACGACGCGGTAGCACTGCCAGCAGCTCTTGCGCTGGTCCGTCGCGCATGCTTGTTCTATTCGCTCGACCTCGGCAGTGGAAGGGCGAGAATCCGACTTGTTTGTGTCTGGAGATGCGGTCGTGCGCCACGCCATCACCGCCCGACGGAACGCTTCTTGTTCTTTGGCTTCGTCGTAGTCGCCATCTAGCAATGCTCCTCCTCCTCCTCCTCCTCCTTCATCACTGTCTGCATCCGTTTCGTTGTTTGAAGGAACAGACGGATTGAACCACATCCCGTCGTCATTCCCCCCGCCGTGTCCATCCCCATCTTGTATAGTGTCATCCCCCACACGCCAATCCAGCAGCGCTTTCATAAACGAGGCGTGACTGGCGTCTTCGTTGAATTCTCCATCCGCCAAATTCACAGACAGCTCCGCTTGTGGACATGTCGTGCTTGGATCTCGAAATGGCTTGACGTGCGACCAGTGCACTCCGCTGTTAGGCCCTTTACCGGGGGACGACACTTTTGGAACGGGGGCCACATCCCGAATTTTTGGGTCGATGATCGTGCCTGCTTCCTGCGAGCCGCGGCGAAGAGCGTTCTTGGTTGCATCTTTGACTCGTTCGAGTTCCGTCCACAGTGTGTTTCTGGCCGACAGTCGCGAGACGCCGATCTGCGTAAACTCGTCCGGCTCCATGGCGAGCAGCACGGCGCCCGTGACTTGATGGAACTCGAAGGCCGAGTGGAACTCGTCCATTCCCAGCGAGGAGAGCCATGCCAGTACGTGCTGCATGGTCCACTTCTCAACTGTAGCCAGTGACGGAACGCCAATTGCTGCGTCACATTTGGCTTTCTTTTTCTTCTTTTTGGTCGGTTTGGTCTCTGCCACGGACCCAGCCTCGGGTGGTTTGTCGCTCATTTTCTTTTTTGCTGGTTTGACTAGTCGATCCCCCAAATCCTTGGCGTAGCGACTCACACTGCCGATATTCTCCTGAGCACTGCGCCATCGTGAACCACCAAACTTGGCCGGTAGTTCCTTCTCAAGCCTCTGCTTGTCCTCGAGCATCTTGAGCCGTAGCTGGATGAGCCGCTCCGCCATGGCCTGGGCATCTTCCTCCAGTCGATCCGAGGCTCGGAACTTGGCCATTGACGCTGACGCTTTACCCGTGGCGAGACTACCGCCGCTGCCCAATCGCCCGGAAGCTGTCATTGCCTGGTGCGCCGTGCTCGCACTCTCTCGCGCCATCATGCGTGCACAAGTGTGGAATGCCTGGCGCGTGTTCTCGGCGTGAAAAGATAGCACCACGCACATTGCCGGGCCGTGGTAGCCACAACTCTATTGGACAAATACATAAATAAATATTCATGATTGGGCGAAAATCATATAGCTACATTCTAATTTGAGAGACCGTTCTTGGTCGCCCATCGCTTTCGCATACAGTATTCTATTTCTCTCTCACTCACTCACTCTTTTATGGGATGAAGGGGAATGGTGATACTGGGCCTGTGATACAGTATACTGAAAGCACCAGCTCCCGCCAATAACTACTTGTCATTCATCATCATCCATTGTCAGCTCATGGCCAGTCCGCTCCTCCAGCCCAAGCTCGATGAGCTTCAAACTGCATCAGCACTTGCCCTCGGGCGAAGCACGTCGACGCCCAATCCACCGTCAGTCACGCGAAATCAATCCCACAAGATGATGATTCAGTCACCTACAACTTCCAGCAGCAGCAGCTCAAGCGACAGTGGCGGCGTATCCAATGACCGCTCGACGAGCTGTCTTTTCGGCCGCGCCAACCCGTTTGAGACCGACTTTGCCGTGCGGGAACTGGTGGGCGAAGGCGGCTTCGGCCGCATCTACAAGTGCAAATCGACCATTGACGGCCGCTGGTACGCCGTCAAGATCGAGCAGTTTTGGTTCAAGCCGCAGGCGTACTTCAATCCTTCGGAAGTGCGCGACGTGATGATGAACGAGGCGCTGGTGCTCGCGCGGCTCGACCACGAGAATGTGTGTCGCTACTACAACACGTGGGTCACTGGCTCGCTCGTGCCCATCGACCACGTGGGCAAACGCACCGGGTTTCCACCCGTCAAGTCGGTAGACAAAGACCCGGCCAGGCGCCGCTGCAGCGCAACGCGTCGCGTGTCCTCCAGCAGCGACTTTGCCTCGTTCGTCCACGCCGCCAACCGGTTCGTACCGGCGCGCACGACGTCGTCATTCGACGAGGATGACTTTGACTCTCAGGTGGAGACAGACAACCTCGATGGTGATCCGTTTGCAGCGACAACGCTGGGGTTCCAGGGCTCGTCGCTGGACAATGAGTTGGACGATTCGCAATCGTTCAGCGACCTCGGCTTCGACATGGAGTCGTCCGACGACACTGTCGACTCGTCCGAAGCCAGTGGTGACCCACCCCAGCCAGCTTGCATGGCTCATATTCCTCGTCGCCGGCAGTCGATGGGTTTGGGTGGCACCAGTGTGGGCTCACTGTGCACACAGATCGACGTCTACATCCAAATGGCTCTGTACGACGGCGACACACTGCTGCACTGGATCGACCAGCGTGAGGCCATCAACCAGGCGGAGAACCTCAAGATTTTCCGCCAGCTCGTCGCTGGACTCAAGTATATCCACAACCAAGGGCTGATCCACCGTGATATCAAACCGGCCAATATCTTCCTCACTAAAGACTCGTGTGTCAAAATTGGCGACTTTGGGCTGGCGAAAAACACGATCCAGACAAGTCTCCACATCTCGCCGTCGCAGTATTTTTACGACGACGGCGAACTCGAGCTAGAGACCACCACCGCGCCAACGCTGTCGGCCTCGGCAGGTGTTGGCACGCCGCTCTACAGCAGCCCAGAGCAGACCAACGGACAGCCGTGTGATGCCTCGACCGACATTTTCAGCCTGGGCATCCTGCTCTGTGAACTGTTCTCGTCGTTCTCCACGCACATGGAGCGGTACGTCGTGCTCTCGTCGCTTCGTAAAGGTGTGGCCCCCTCGGCACTACACCACGCGTTCCCGGAGATCGCAGAGCTCGTGGAGCAGATGGTCCAGACGGACAAGAGCTGCCGTCTTTCCTGTTTCCACATTGAACAGTTTGCTGCTCGTCGCCAGCTGTGGACGACGTATTGTGCTGTCACATCGGTAGCGAGCGAAACGCCCGCTGTGATCACGCCGATCCAGATTGGGTCTGCCAACAAGGCAGATGGGACAATGTTGCCAACGCGCCAGCGAATCGAAAATCTGTTGGCGACGCTGGATCAACTGGAGACGGCACAGGACACGCTACAGGATGGCCTGCCAGTCGACGTTTCCGCCCAAGAATTGACAAAGATTGCCACCACCAGGAAACGTGTATTACGGGACCTTCGCACCCTAGTCAATGAGATGTAGACAAATGAGAAAAGTTTCCATTCACACTGCTGTAAAAGACGACCAACTAGTAGCCTATCCAAGATGCAGAGAGTAGAAATATTCTCGGCCAACCACTGTAGTCTTGTAGGATGAGAAAACAACTACTCGAATTCGTTGTTCGATCCAAACGAACCAATTAATTAGAGAAACCAAAGAACCACCCAGACAATGCGCAGGCATGCAACAAGCAGAAGAAAGCAGCAAAACACCAAGCAGTCGCTCCAGCGGCACCCGAGATCTACAACCCGAAAACAAATAAATTGTTAATTTACAACTCTTCACACGCAGCCAGAGCAAAATTTAGCGCACCTCTTAATGCCTGCGTCAAAGGCAAAAATCCTGTTCAAAGCTTCGTTCGCTCCCGCACGAATCGTCCGAGGATCGTCACGCGATGGGCGTGTACCCAGCGCGGCGACGGCGAATCACCACGGACAAAATGCCGCCGACAAACACCACTGCGACCACAATGCCAATGATGCCGATTGTCGAGATACCCCTGTGGTTGCGCTGCTCGCCCGTGATCGGCGACGGCCTCTTCTCATCGCCCTGGTCTTCACCTTTGTGTTGGTCCTTCCCGCCATGCGCTTCCGCCTCGCCGTGGCCCTTTTCGTCTTCCTCTTTGCGCTTGTCACCTTCATCTTCGTGCTCGTCACGGCCCGCTTCTTCTCCACCACCGGCCTCGTCCTCTTTTGGCATAAGATTGTTGGCCTCAACGCGTAACTCCAGCTCCCTTCCGATTGGCACTTTCAACTGCGTGAGCACGAGCATATCGGCCTGTTCAAAGTAGTCAGCCTTCATCTCGTCGTGCTGGCTGGCGCCGTGCAAGCGAAGCGACGAGTTGGCGAAGAAGCAGCCGCGCAGACCAAACACCACCACTTCCTCCAGATCTACGTGCATCTCTGGTCCATCGTAGCCATGAAACGCGCGCGTCACCGTCAGCTCCAGCGTGTTGCCATCAGCCACACGGGCTTTAAACGTCAAGAGCGAGTATCTCTCTTCCTCCACCGAGTGCAGCGAATCGCCATCGTCGAGAAAGAGCTCACCTTCGGCTGCCCGATCCTCCAGCGCTGGATTCAACGCGACGACCAGACGATACACGCCGCGCTTGGTCATCGCCATAGTCGAGCTGGCATGCTGCGTGGGCACAATAAACCCGCCGCGGACGTGCACTTGCAGCATTGACAGCGGGGTCAGCAGCTGCACAAAGCGCTCGTTGCGATCTTCGTCCGGCGCTGCCACGTTCATCAGCATGCGTCCGCTCGTCAAGTCGTACCACGCCGCATTCGGAAAGTGCACACGTATGGAAATCGCATTCTCGTCCACCACTGGCGAGACCATCAACGCTGGGCCGACCAAGTACTGGGTCTCCACGTCGTACACCGCTGGATCTTCCGGAAATTCCAGCGCCAACGCACGGATCACTGGATGGCCGTGCGCGTTCGCGCGGTACATTTGCGTGTACAGATACGGAAAGTGCGCAAAGCGCTGCAGCAGCGTGTCGCGCACAATGTTGGCGGTCTCCTGGTCGAAATCGATGGGCGACTGCGGCTCGGCAGCGTCACTTGCGTGGTTGCGAATCAGCGGGAAGAACGACGCGGCCTGGTGCCAGCGGATGCTCAGCTCTTTCGTGGTTCCGATGCCATGGCCGCAAACACTCGGCCCGGCAAACGGCACGCCCAGCAGGTTCATCTGGACGACGCTCGCGATCGCGTAGCGCAAGTTCTCCCATGTGGGCGCCACGTCGCCCACCAGATGGCCAGCGAATTGGCCGTCGCCCGAAAAGGTCGAGTGCGACAGTGAAAGACTGCGACGGCCCAGCACGCCGTTGAGTGCGTGGCGCGTCGTCCTGGCCTGCTGGTGGCCGTAGAGCGAGTGGACATTGTAGTGAAGCGACGAGTGGTGTAGCGCCGCCATCGGCAGCGTGGCAGCGTTGAGGTTGCCGTGGCCGCCACGAGCTTGCGTCGACTGGCCGGGAACGAACGGCTGACGGTACGGATCAAACGGGAACGCCACGTCGGACGAGCGCACGAACGAGCCATCACCGACGACCGAGTCGAGACGTTCACCACCCAGCAGAGCGATCACGTCATCTCGTCCTGCTGCTGAGCCAACGCTGCCGTCGTCGCATGTGTGGTTTGGTCCGGAGAAAGCCATATCGCACGACGACGACGGCTGGTCGTTGTTCACCCACACACCGTCAAATGGCAGCACTTGGTCGTGGAACGTGCGCAGCATCTCGTACCAGTAGAGCGACGCGTTCGGGTGAGAAAAGTCCACAAACACTGACCACTGCGTGCCCACCAGCTTCTCCGCGTAGGACTCCCCTTGCACGCCCTTGACAAACACGTCCATTGCATTACCGTGCTCCAAAGGATAGTACCCAGTCGCTGTCGCCGCCGGATAGAGAGTAACGGCGTTCTCCCCACTGCTACTGCTATCGCACTCGAGCGCATCTCCGTCCTCTACCACGAGCACATGGTCAACACCGGACGACTCGGGCTGCGTCGGAACCGCGGGCGTCATCAGCAGAACGTAGTACTGGTTGTTGAAGTGGAGATCTTCCACGAATGCCTGGGTCTCGTGCCGTGGGAAATACCGCTCGTCCAGCGAGAATGCTTCGCGCTGGTACATATAGTCCATATCCTGCCAGTACGCGTCCAATGGTACGCCAGCTTCGCGAAGACCAGCGACTTCGACCACGGTCTCAGCTAACGAGCGGTGGCCTCGCTTGCCGAAATGGTATCCAAGCGCCCAGAACGGTGGCAGCTCAGAACGCCCCACGACCCGTGTGTACTCGCTCGTCACGTCCAGCGCAGTCGGCCCAGTAAACACCACGAAATCCACCACCCCGCCCGTCGACCGGAACGTCAGCGCATCTTCCTGCGTCACCACTTCCATCGCGTTCGACGACCGAAAGTACACACCGTGAGCGCGGCCCGAGCTCAGCATCTGCAGGTAGAAGGGGTGGACGCCGCCCAGATTGTCGCCTCCGTCGCGCGTGTGGGCCGTGATTTCATGTGCTTGTCGAGAGAACATCGGGTAGTGGTCACCCTTGCAGTCGGCACGAAGCCGCGCGCGTCCCCAGCGCTCGCCCAGACCGTACAGCACAGGCGAACCCACGGCGTCGTGGTGCGTCAGATGTGTCGAGAGTTCCAGAAACTGGTTCTCGAACACCAGGCCGTTGAAACTCGTCGACGCGTGGGTGCTAGGTGTACAGTTGAACAGCACCTCGTCGGTCTCGCGGCGCGTGACTGCAATCCCAAACGGCCGCTCGTAAAAGTGGACGCGGTACTCGCTCTTGCTCTCTTTACTGTCGTTGTCAGCGTCCATGATCTCCGCTTGGTCATGCTCCACTTCGTAGCGAGGGAACGACGGGTCTGTGATCCGAACGCGCACGCGCGTGTGCGATTCCTTGATCACATGAAGCTGCAGCAATGGCACGTCGTTGCCAAATGGCCCGCGCTTGAAGCGGCGCAACACCAGTGATCCACGCCACCCGCGCTCCGTCGCCTCTAGTGTGAGCAGCTCGTAGCCTTCAAAGAATGGCTGGTAGCACTCTCCGCCATCAAAGCAGCAGCCAATCGAGCGGCACGTGTCGGCGTCGTATGCCACATCGTCGAGCGCGAACCGCGGATTGCGGCAAGCTACACGCGAGGCGTTCGCCACCTTCGCACACACTGCGTGTTTTGGCTCGTCGAGTGCGTCAAACGCACACGGAACGCCATCATTGTCGAGCAACTTCCAGCAGCAGCCCTGCGCGAGACACGCTTCTTCGGTGGCGTTCGGGAAGTTGACAACCGGTGGATAGCAGTCCACGCGCACCGTCGGCTCGCGCACACACAGCCCCATGATCGCCGGGTCGTCCGCGTCGTCTCCCGCCGCCGTTGCGAGCACGAGCGCTGTCCACAGCACCCAACGCCACGCTGGGGCTTTCGTCTTCATTGCGTTGCGGAGCTTCTCGTGCTTTGCAGGCCGCTAATGCGCGAATGGATTCTTCTTCCATTGGATGCACACGGGAGGTGAATGAGGGGGCAAAGGGGGCTATGAGACCCGGCAGTCCGATCCATCTTCTCACGTGGGAGGCCGCGAATGTGACAGTTAGATCAAGCAGCTCCCCAACTGGCAGTGAGAAAGGTGGTTTGATCCATTGGTGTGGTACCACACCACATTCTGCGAGAAGTTGAAGTGGTCACAAATTGTGACTCACAATGCGGGGTTACAATCAATAACCTCTTTATTTGGATTTACTGCATAAGAATAAACCAGTATTTGAAAGCTACGAACCTTTCTCATCAAATACTGGACACTCGCAATCTCGAGTCAGCAGCTCAAAAAAAAAAGGATCTCAGCAAATATGGCGGCGACGACAGCGCTGCTGCCCCACGTGGACGAGCTCGTGATGGAGTATCTCCTCTTCCGCGGCTTCACGCGCAGCTTCCAGGTGCTTGCGACCGAGCGCAAGCGCGACCGCGCCAAGGCCTTCGACGTCGAGCAGATCATTGCGCAATTGCTCGGCTTCGTGCAGACGTAAAATGCACTGCATCTGCGGTGTGCAGCTAACCGTACCATGTAGTCTCACTACATGCTATTGTGGTGTTAGATTCCAAATCGAGCCGATCCTGGACATGTGGAAGTTTCTGGAAGCGCGGTTTTTCAGCCGATTGGACGCGTCGTACATCGCGGTCAGTGGCCGCAATGACCACAAAATGAATGCACTGTGTGATGCTGACCAGTCGAGTTGTTTGATCTGTAGACGATCCGCCAATTGGAGACCTCGTGGCTTCGCCTGTACGTGGTGAACACAATCAAGACTGGCCACCGCGACAAAACCTTCGAGTTCTTCAAACTTTTGATATCCTTTTCTACTACCACGCCACCTCTTGGTTTTCAAAAAAACCAGCCCTTAAGTGGGACAGTATGGATATGGCTTACGAATCCTTAACCTTTTGAGTGGCTGTCCTGTACGCAGATAAGCTCAATGCCGGGTCTAGCAGTTCGTGGCATCGGTGGTTCATCTTGCCCTACGTGCAGAACCCAGAGAATGATCCATATTTCCGGGTGCGTCCGTCCTCCAAGCTGTTGTGAATTTGGCTCGTTGTATAATTTATTTATCTTTTGAAATTCTAGCAATTCTTCGACAAACAGTGGCTCGAATCCTTCGTGACCTCGTTCCGGAACTTCCTGTCGCTCATTTTCCGGAACGTTCCGCTTCCGAAATTGCTCGCGCTCCAAGTGAGTCGACTGGAAGAGCCGTCGCTCCAGCTCCGTCTCAAGACCATCCAGTCCGAGTGCAATCGACTGAGGTTGGTTCCACCAATTAATTGTTTCAGCTCAGAGGTAGAAATTTCTGATCTAGTTGGGCTATGTGTAGGCTCCTGAACACTCAGGCGTCTGAGCGGATACGGAAGCTCGAAGACGCCGGGTGCAAAGCGTACCACCTAGTCGAGACCATGGTCCACCACGCGTTCACCGAGCATTTTGCAGAGACCAATGCGTCTCGGCCCCATGGCGCTGAACAAGCCAGTGGCTCGTCGCCTGTGCTCCAGGTGCTGCAGTCGCTCTCGCTCCAACTGCGACAACTACAGAGCGTTTTCGGCCAGGACAGCCGGAATGGACAGCTCTACAAGAATGCCGAACCTCCCAGTGCTCTACCAGACCCGCTGGAGGTGAAACTGGCTGGTGCTGTCACTGCACCTGGGGACTCTAAACGAGGTGACGCCACCGCCTCGGCCTCGGCCTCGGGCGTGCTTTCGTCGTCGCCGTCGTCAGCGTCTCTCCAGTCTGCTGGCTCGGCCTCTTCACCCACTGGGGAATCGGCGCAAAATCTCAGTCCAACGTTGATCGAAGAGAAGGACCTCGACTCTCAAGAGCACGCGTCGGATGAATTCGTGTGCAGATATGCTCAGAGCGGGAAACGAATTGCTGTCGGCCACCGAAATCAGCTGCTCATTCAAGTCTTCACTGTCAACAACGACGGGACGACCGATACAGACGAGGAAATTCGCACAGAGTCAGCCGTGATTAACGTCGATTGGATCGCCCAGACAGAGGTATAGTACAGACCACACAACGCTCTCGGTTTCCCACCACTTGCATGCTGCTTGTTGACCGACGGTGCTGTTCCTAGTGTCTCGTGTACGCGCTCCAAGATGGCTCGGTCCACGTGTGGGATACGCTGACGAAAACGCGCACTTTCATTATCTCGTACAACGCCGACGAGCGGCGGCCGTCGCATCTCGCCTGCGCGGCGTCCACTGCGGTCGGCGCCGTCGCGTTGATGAGCGAAAGCGGATCGCAGGAGAACAGTCGCGTCCAGTTTCTGGCATTTGAAGACCACGGCATGCGAGTGCTCTCGTCCGTCGATCTGACCGAGCCAGCTGCAGTTGCCGAACTCCACTGGGCGAGCGATGGCTCGATTTTGGTCGTCGCGCACACCAATGGCCGCATCTCCATTTTGAGTCCGTCGAGTCCACGGCCTCTGACTTCGTGTGCACTTTCTGATGGTGCCACCACGCCACTCGCGGCGTTCGACGTGAGTCCGGACGGTCAGTCGATCCTGATTGTGACCGGAAATACGCACCAAGTGGTCGAGTGGGCCATCCAGGATCTGATTGATTCAGCCGAGGCATCCGACGCGGAGCTTATGCCGGCACCTCCCAGTGTCGTGTACCAAGTTCCAGAGGAAATGAACTTGCGTGACGGTGGCGATGACGACGCCCGTAGTTCCCGTCGACAGTTGAGATTCCATTCGTCCGGATCCAGTTTCGTGCTCACCGGATCAGCGGCAACGACGGTGGGGCACAGCAGCCTCACTGTCTACTCGGTACGCCCATCGTCTTGCGCTCTCACATGCCATTCACACCTGATTCTAACAAAGCCCCGGTTCTGCTTTAGCATGGTCGATCGACCCCAGCGATGCCGCCAATGAATATCACCAGTTCAGTGGCCAACGTGGCGTGGCATCCCCAGGAGTTGGTGCTCACTGTCGCTACTGGCTCCAACAAGCTGCTCACGTGGAAATTATCGGAGTGATCACACGGAAAAGGTGAAAGAACCGTATCCAAAACTGGCGAGAAAAAATGGAAATACAGTCTCTGGTTCTGAGTATCTCTAACTAACTCTTGAGAAAAAATAGTGTAGATGCGTCTTCCAGGCACGGAAACACACTCAGATTTCTGGGGCTCCGACTCCTCCGTGTCGTGTGACAGGCGCCGCAGTCGTCGCCCCTCTTCCGTCGTCGTGGTCGCCCGCGGGCTTGGACACGGGCACGCTCGCGACGAACTTGCGCAGCTGCTCGCTCATGTAGTACTGGCCCGTGGGTTTGTTGATCTCGCGGTCCTCGCAGAAGCACAGCAAGATCGTGTCGATCGACATCTCGTACACGCCCATGAACGTGGACGCGACGAACCACGCGAGCAGCATCGTGAGCACGATGGGCGCCATGGGCGACGAAATCTCCTTGGCGCCACCAGTGCCATACTTGTCGTCGTTTTGCTCTAGGAACGAAAACATGATGCAGGCGCAGGCCATCGTGATCGCGATCTTGGCGGCGCTGAGCAGCAAGAAGCTCACCATCGACACAGTCGCGATCTGCGCGGCGTTGGTGAAGATCATCTTGAACGCGTCCTTGGCCGAGCTGCAAAAGCTGTGGCCTTTCATGGCGATCATGATGTACGCGTTCTTGGACAGGAACCTGAGGCATTTCTCCAAGCACCACATGCAACACTGGACGATCTTGAGCAGCACCTTGACCACGAGGTTGCTCTTCTGCAGCTCCTGCGTCTGGTGGTCAATGTACAGCAAAACCGCGCGGATGAACTGCACGACCGCGATGATCAGCGCGCCGAACGCGAGCGAACCGAAGTGGTATCGGAAGCAGTTTTTGAACGAGTACAAGACCGGGAACCGGCCCATCTCGGCGGCGCTCTTGTCGCGGCTCCAGTAGTACCGACAAACCGCGCCGGCGATCGTGCACATGCTGATGGCGTTGATGAGCTGGTTGGTCCACAGGAACCCGAAAAAGTGGTACGCAAACAGGATCCGCATCGCGTCGTTGGCGTCCACTTTGCTGAGTGCTGTAGTCGCGGCCGTCCCAGCTGCACCGCCACTACCTCCCAGCTTGTCCAGGTTGATGCTCGCGGAGCTGTAAATGTACGCGGCGATCACGACCGAGTAAATGAACAGCACGAGCACCATGAGGAACGGCACGATCGGGAACAAGACGAGCAGCGGCAGCCGCTGGATCGCGCGCGAGGCCTCTTTGATGATGCCCACGGTGATGCGGATCCGCTTCTGGAAGAAACACACCAGCAGGAACGCGACGCCCGTCAGCGCATAGGAAATGTACGCCACGTACGCGTACACCTTCTTCTTGTCGTCGCTTACGCGCAAGTTGTTTGGGATCTGGAAGCCGTTCTGTGCTGCCGTGACGACGCCGGCGTCCGCGAGGTGCGAGGACAGCTTGGCGATGTCGTCGTCATTGATGATGCCGGCCTTGGTGCTCACCAGCAGCGCGAACAGCAGCAGCGTGAGCACGAAGCTCCAGAGCGAGACCCACACCATGCAGCCAGCAAAGTACTTCATGAGGAAAATGAACACCAGCCCGAGCGCGAGCGCCGCGACGCCGCCGAACGCGAGGATCAGCTCCCACGAGTTCTGGATATCGCCGATCGCGCGGCCGATCATAGAAGCGCCGCTCTGCAGCTTGTCGTAGATCGGGTTGGCCTGCGCGGGGCCCTTGGAGTCAGAGATCACGCGCACTTGCTTGACCTCGCACAGGTCGTTCGCGCGCTTGACGCCGTTCGCGTCGGTGGTGTAGTACTTGGGCTCGTCGCCCGGGTAGATGCACGTCTCCTCGGTCGTCGAGTTGGTCTCAGTCATCTGGATGCACCGGTAGAACACCTTTTCGCTCTTCATCGCCACAAACCAGCAGCTCTGGTCGCCCAGAAACTTTTCGGCCTCGTTTTGGCGCGCTTTCTCACGGTCTTGGTCGGTTTGGAGCGAGGCGTCGGCTGCGATCTTGGCTTCAAACTCGTAATTACAGAAGTACGAAAACTGCGCCGGGCACGAGGTCACGCAGACGCCGTAAAACTCGAAATCCGTGGGCGACTGCAGGCTCTTGTCCGTGGATTGCTCGAGGATATCCTCGCTCATGCGCGGATAGAATGTCAGCGGCTTGCTCTCCATGGCGCCCGCGCCGCACGTCGCGCCCGTGTAGTCGGATCCGTACAGCAAGCGCTTGGGCTCGCCGTTGATCAGCCCCACGACGGCCACCGCGACCATGCCGACCCAGAACACGCCGAACAAGACGCAGCAGAGCACATCACGGCACTTGCGCGAACTGGCCGGTGCGACGCCCGTCTTCTTCTCATTCGCGTACGTGTCGGTGGAGCTCACCGGCTGCTTGGAGCAACAGCCCATGGTTAGTCAAGCGGCTTGTTTGATTGTTTTCTGTGAGGAGACGGAGGGAGGACAGAAGAGAGAAGCGAGCGAACCACCGAGTGAGTGAGCGAGGGTCTGAGTGAGTCGTGCGGCATTGCAGCCCAGCCGGCGGCGGTTGCAGTCATGGGATTGTGGATGCTAACCATGACGACGCAAGTGGCACGCCACGTATATTTATATGCACAGCGACCGACACGGCAGTTGCGGATGACAGAGGGAGCGAGAGAAGGCACTGTACGTGAAACCCATGGAGCGAGAGTGTCACTCTTTGGCTGAGTTGAAGTTGACAGATTGAGGGAAAGATGGCGAAAATTCCAGCGAGCAATGTCAAGCTGATCACCCATCGATGGGCCATGCACGCCGTGCAGGCGCTGGCGCAGCGCGACGACGAGCTGCTTTGCCGTGTCTTTCGCGATATCCATGGGCTTCCAGAACACGCCGTCGACAAGCAGGTTCGAAGCTTTGACTGTGGCGCGCCTTTGCAATTCCACGACTATGGTACGTACAGAAATCCATGCTATACGGTAGAATCTGATCAGTTTTTTGCGTGTGTGTTGAGGCTTCTTTGACCAAAGCAGCAGTGCCTACGGCACCGCATTGTTCGAAACAGTCGTCCAGAACGATACTTTACTGCATCTCGCGCTGCGGCGCTACGATCCAGCGAGCGCGCGAGCGTTGATCCAGAGCCACGCGTGCTTGGAGGTCGCCAACGCCCTTGGCGAGCGGCCCATCGACGTGCTGTTTGATATCTTTGCCGCGCTACAGCTCCACCAACGCCAACAAACGGATTCCAACACGCCAACTGTCGATCGCACACCCGCTGGCCAGCCATTTCCGCCCATTCTCGGACTACAAACCGCGTACGAGTCACTGCTTTCGCTCATTCGCAAACCGCTGGAAACCCACCACGAGAGGATGCGAGATACCGTGAAAGCGGAGCTGTGCCGTATCTACGCGCAGCACGCGCCAGACCGGCTCGCCAAGGTCGCCGGCCAGATAGCCGATTTTGAGTTCCGAGAAGCTGAGCTGCTGCGCAGTGTTATGCGCAAGTACGACGACTGATACACTTTACATGCGGAGCTGAACCTTAGTCGTGGCGAGCCACCCTCGAATAAACTGTCGCACGATCTGAGCCGGTTCACATTTGTGGTATTGAATCTGCTGCAGCATCGCAACAACTTGATCCGGGTCGAGTGGCATCGACAACGAGCACAGCTCTTCGTCGGCACAGAGCGAGGTGATGACCACATGGAGTTTCGAATCTAGAGCGTGGAACGAAAAGCGAACGAGGCAGTAAGAACCGTCCATCGACCGGAGGCCTCCTCTTCGCTGGCCGGCGTTGACCAGCGCCGCGAGCTGCCGACACAAACGTGGTGGTATTGGCGCGTTTCCTTGTCGGAGACGTCCAGCCAAACGATGGCTTCGTCGTCGTCGTTGTCGTTGTCGTCACGATTAGCGCACTCGTCGTCGTCATACACAGACTCGGACGGCGACGCGTGTGCGTCACTGAAGAGCGTCGACGGACACGTGCGCGGTCGACACGTCGATCTCGTCTTGTCGTGTCTCGCCGTGGAGCTCGGTGACGGCGGACCAAGTCGCGAGGAGATCCGCAGCTGCTGCTCGTCTTCTAACAACTGCACGTTGAGCACCTGCACGAGTTTAAATAGCAGTCGCTCGAGCTCGTCCTCGGTCAGCAGCGACGAAAGCCGAGGGAAGTTGCCCTGGCCGGACAGCGTCGACACGGTCTCCAGTTTGATCCTAACACAAAAAGAACAAAAAGAATAAAGAAATAGTTAGAACCCCGAAAGAAAGAAAAATACATTGAGCGGTTTGATGGTGTAGTCGTACATCATTTCGAGATCGTCAATTTCTTGCGCGACCTTGCTCAGCGTGCCCACGCCAACGACGCAGCCTCCTTCCACTTGTCCGTTCCATCGTCCGCGCACCATCAAGCCACTGTCCACCACCGCCAGTACTCCATTCAGAACAACCTTTGACAGAGAATACAAAACCACCACACGCACACACATTAAACGCACCGATCGCCTGGCTGCACTGTTCCGCTCGCCGCGTCCCGCATCTCGATCTGGATTTCTTCAATCGTGATCTCCACGCCCTTGCGCGTGGTCGCCTCCAGCAGCACAAACGGCCCACACTCGACGAGCTCCGGCTCATCGTCCTCTTCGTCCTCGTCCTTGTGCTCGATTGTGAGCAAGTCGACCGTGTGGCCTGACGACGGTGTCGGCGGCTGCTGCTTGCCGTGCTGCAGTCGCCCGGCTCGACTCAGAGGGTTCGAGCCGTGGCTGGTCTTGTGCGTTGGCTTGGTTTTGAGAGATGGCAGTTCGCCGGGCGTCTGGACACGCCGCAGCGCCACGAGCGGGCTTCTCGATACCGTGGGCGAGCCGCGGTCCGCTGTCTTGGGCAGCAAGTGGCCGATTGTGGCGTCTTGATGGAGATGCTGGAACTTGGCGCCCGCGCGCTGCCAGTCTGCATCCCATTTCTTCGTGTTGTAACTCGGTTTCTGCGTCTTGATCCGGTCTTTCAAGCGCCTGTTCTCGTCGTCGATCTGCTGCTGGCGCTGCCTCTGAACGCCGCGGTTGATCAAAGTGTCCTTTCTGCACGCATTTCCTCTACCCTGGGCAAAGTCGGGCGACAGATAGCAGTCCACCATTGGCGTCTGGGACGCGTCGAGGCGGAGGCCGGGCATGTATACGTACGCGGGGCTATGCACGGGCTTGAGCATCGGCTTCCTCTTAGGCGACAGCTCAACTTGTCCAAACAGACTAGGCGAGCGAGGACCCCTTGGGGAGCTCGGTGTGCCTGCAGCGAGCACCACGTTCTCCTGGCGGTGTAAAATCTGCTCCATTTTCGACGCGAGCCGCTGGTTCTGCGCGTAGATCGCGGTCTGCCGCTCCTTCTCGAGCTGCAGTTTCTTACGGTTGGCTGCCAAGTGCGCACGCCGAGGCGGCTCGTTGCTGTCCATGTGCACTTTGGCCGGTGACTGGCACGTGGGTAGCATGGTCTGCAGCTTGTGCTGGTGGAGCGCACGCTGCCGCAGCACTTCGCGCTCGTAGCAGAGCCGATTGTCGAATGCGATCTTCTTGTTCATGGCGACCTATTCGACCGGTTCGACCGGTTCGACCGGTTCGACCGATTCGACCGATTCCACGGCTGTACGGAGGCACAGACGCAATGATCGGGGTGTCAATCAGCGCGCGGGTCCGCGGGCGCTTGGCGACCAGGTCGAAATGTAAAATTGCCCGTCGGCCGAGATGAATAAATAGCTCTTGGGTTTTGACTGCGGTCGAGTGACACGGAGAGACACTGCCATCTCTCCGTCTTGCACTTGAACCACGCGTTGCCTTCTCTCTTTCATCTCCGAAGCGATATCCATCCTCCTTACTTGCGCATGGCGCTGTGTCGTAGCTTCAATACAGTGTCACAAGGATTAAAGGTTTGCCATACCTACCGTCTATGTCACTATTTTGAAACTATTGGTCCTAGAACAACTCACCGGGCCTTCCTACATTAGTACTTCCCCGCCGTCCCCCACAGCACAACAACAGCCGATAGACTGGCCGAAAATGCCGCCGCTCGAGCTCGCGGACTTGGCCGTGCTGGCGGCCGCGACGCTCCACCTCGCTCTCTGCCCGTTCGCCAAAGTGGAGGAGAGCTTCAACCTGCAGGCGATCCACGACCTGCTGACCTTGGGCACGCGTGAGCTCGCGTCCTTCGACCACCTCGAGTTCCCTGGCGTCGTGCCGCGCACCTTTCTAGGCGCGCTGCTGGTCGCCGCTACGTCGACTCCGCTCGCGTGGCTAGCGCGCGCGCTTGGACTGAAACTAATTGTGCTTCAATTGGCCGTGCGCTGGGTGCTCGCGGCGCTCAACTGGGCGGCGCTGCTCTTCTTTAAGCGCAGCGTGCAGCGGCGCTTTGGCCGCGGCGCGGCGACGAGCTTGATGCTCATCTGCGCCACTCAATTCCACTTTATGTTCTACTTTGGCCGTACACTGCCCAACACCTTCGCACTGGTGAGGTTTTGATCAAGTCGAGTTTTACTTTCAGTTTCAGATTTGTGGGCGAGTCTAACAGTGGATGCCTTTGCTCGGCAATGGCAGGGACTCGTGCTCTGCGCGTACGCGTACTGGCTCCGCAACGAGCTGCGCCCAGCGGTCTATCTCTTCACGCTCACCATCATCGTGTTCCGCGGCGACACGGCCGTGCTCTTCGCGCCCATTTTGCTCTGGATGGTGGTCCACGCCAGCTGGAGCACGATCCTGCAGATCATTTCGTGGGGGGTCGTCGCCACTACCTGCTCGCTGGCGCTGACCGTGCTGGTGGACTCGTACTTTTGGGGCCGCTGGCTCTGGCCCGAGGGCGAAGTTCTCTGGCTCAACACGGTCGAAAACCGCAGCCATGAGTGGGGCGTCTCGCCGCCGCTCTGGTACTTTTACTCGGCGCTGCCTCGCGCGCTGCTGGTCACAGCGCTGCTGGTCCCGTTCGGCGTCAGGTATGTTCAAACCTGCTAGATATATTGATACTGCCGATGGATGGATTAGACTGAATTTTTGGATCTGGTCTGCTGTAGCTCGCTGCTGCCAGCGGTTGCGAGCGCCACCTCGTGGAAACAGCTTCGTGCGGCCGCCACCAACGCGCCGCTATTGGACCGGTCCGTGTGGACGTTCGTGTGGCCCATTCTCGTCTACTTGGCGCTGTTTTCCGTGCTGCCACACAAAGAACTGCGCTTCATTTTTAATGCGCTGCCCATTCTCAACATGGCCGCCGCCGTCGGGGCCGCCAAGCTCTGTCGCGACGGGAAGAAGGTACACTCCAGTGCTTGCCTCTGCTAGTGTTCACAACTGACGGCGGTATATCCTTCTAGATGACACTACGGTTCCTGTTTGTCGCCGGGTGCATCCTTGCCACAGCCGCTGGGTCGGTCTTCTTTTTCATGGCGTCCAGCTTCAACTACCCAGGTGCGTTCATGCTTTGTCGACTAATGTATAGAATTTCAGCGCTCTGCTAACCTTCTACCATCCCCAGGTGGCCAAGCATTCTCACGTCTCCACGACGTCTACGTCACTAAGCGCGACGTGCCATTGAAAGTCCACATCGATGTACCAGCGGCTATGACAGGTGTTTCTCGCTTTGGCGAAGAATTCGCCGCGTGGAGGTATGTTAACTGTCTACCAAGTTGGTGAAGGATGTTTGGCTGTTTTGGTTCACCAAAATTTATATCACGGACGCTAGCTATTCCAAGGACGAGTCGATCGTGACGACTGATCGACTGGCCGCATTTGATCTCTTGGTGACGGCTAGGCTCCCATCAGCATTGGCCGCCGATTTTGAGCTTGTCGAGGCGGTCGAAGGATTCGATTTCGTCGACTTCAAGGCGCTTCCACCACGCATCCAAACCAAGGAAGCTATCTACATCCTGCGCAATCGGAAGCTTGACTAACGCCAGCAGTTATTTGTTGTTCGAATGCGATCTCTTTGCCAGAAATTGAAAAGCCACGAATGCTACGCTAAAGGAAAATACAAGCAATGTAACCAGCCAATACCGACGCAGCGGCTCCGTCCGCTCACCCATCAGTACGGAACGTTAGCGTTGGCGATGTACCCGATTGCAAACAAAAAGCGCAAGAGCATCTTCAACAGCTCCTTGTCTTCGTCGCCGCCCTGGTGGTGCGCCAGCACCTTGGCCACCTCCATCATGTGGAAGGCCTCCTTGGTGTCGCGCGAGCGGATCCAGTTGACCACCGCCTGCTGCACCGGGCTGCAGCGGAAGGTCACCACCAGACGCGAGCACAGGCCCGCGTTCCCAAACCCAAAATGAAGCATGTACAAGCCCTTCGGTCGCTGGTCACCCGCCGACCCATTCATCGAGCCAGCGCCAAGAGCCAGGACGCCACCGTGCGGACCAAGATAGGACGAACCACCAGCAGCAGCGCCGCCAATTGCACGCTTCCCCTTACGATTCAACGCCTTTTTGGGTGTCGTCGACGGCATCGACGCCGAAGCCGCGACCAACGCCGCCAATTCGCTCGAGATCGTCTCTTTACACGTATCTGGTAGCTCGTCCAAGCTCACCAGCACGGCCAGCGGGTTAACTCGAAACATCGAGCCCTTGAACACTTGAAGACTCGTGCCGCCTTTGAAGCCGTCGCGGTCCGTGAGATCATACTCGTATGCTTTGGTCGCCACGTCTGCTGACGAGTTTGTGCGCAGTGCCACGGGTGCCGCGTCAGCCGTGCCCACCAGCAAGTCGGGAGCTATCTCGCCGCTCGACAACGCCACGAAGCCAGCCGCAAATTCACGCGCAGCGTTCAAAATGCGCTGCTGCACCGTGCCGCTGTCGGACGCTCGCAGCAGCGGCTCGCGCCACTTGGACTCGGACCACAGCAGCTGACGCACGACGTCAGCGAGATAGTCTCCCAGCGTGGTCGTCTTGAGGTGAATCTGGAGCCACATCGGGTCGCCTTCGACGCCTTTAACGCTATACCAGGTGCCCGCCGGGAGGTAAATGACCGAGCCAGCGTCTCCGACAATCTGCGCCGGTGGCGGTTCATCATAGTCGTCTTGTGCGATGCCTTCGTCGTCGTCATCCATATCTTCATCTCCGTAGTTCGAGAAGTCAAACATGTTTCCATCACTGGGCGGCTGCAGCGTCGTCACTCCACTGCCAACACCAAGCGCCGCTGCTTGCATCTTCACGTCGCGCATGGTCTGTGTCGCGTCCGTCACTGTCGTGTTGAACCCTCGCGGCGGCGCCTTGACGGGGCTTCGCTTCACCTTCCATAGCGCTTTCCCGCGTAGACACACCGCGACCATATCTGTCGCGTGATACTGCGCCTGCAGCGCCAGCGGACCCACGCCGCACACAACCTTGACTTCGTGCATCTCTGGCGACACCAACGGCCCGCAGTCCAACTTGGCAGCGAGGTGGGGCACAAACATACGCGCAACGATCACCGGGGCGCGAAACATCAGCGCCGAGCCAGTTTCGTACAGCGTCAGCGCCCCATGCGCTCCTAGTCGCTGCAGCACGCGCGCTTTGTTGGCGCCGCCCGAGGCATTGGGCACCACCGCAGTGATGTCGTCGGGTTGGGTGGTAAGCGCGAGGAGGTGCTTCACGTTGAAACCCGCCATGGCCGACTCAAGCACCTTGAAGCGCGCGGGGGGGGTGCGCGCCACGAGCTGCTGGGCGCCAAAGCAGCGCTGCAGCTGCTCGGCCATCACTTCCGAGCCCAGAATCCACTTGAACCCGACGTCGTGGTTGGCCTCCAGGATGTCGGCCACACTCAGCCGCTCGGGGTGGCGCATCAGCGTCTGGAACGACGTGCGGCCGGTCGAAGCTTCGCTCGTGATGGCGCGCGCACTGTCCTTGTCAGTGATAGTCGCCTTGCCTCGCTTGGAAGTTGACGGCTTGGTCGATTTGCTGTGCAGTGCCGGCGCGCCGTTGCTCTCCACCGTGGCCTTGTACGTGCCGCACTCCTCGAGATGCTTCACGGCGTCCGAGTAGCTGTATCGGATGGCGACGTGGCAGTGCTGGCACGTCATGCGCTTTCCGCCGTTCATCAAATCAAACTGATCCAGCGTAGAATCGTCATCTTCATCGGCCGCCGCCTTCGCCGTCGGAACCGGTTTCTTGGCCACCAACGCCTCAGTGGTCGCATTCGTAGACTCGGTGGTCGTCTCGGCCGTCTCCGACTCGCCCGCAGGTTTCAACTTGGCGTCCAACTTGCCTTCCGCTCTAAACCGCTTCGAGCGCCGCAGCGGCGGCGACCCGGGGCGGCTCTCCGCGTCGCTCTCGTTTGCCTGGCTGGTCGCGTCGTCGTCATGCTCGTATTGCACCGACAGACGGCGCTTGGTTGGCTTCTTCTTGGGCGTTATGGTCTGCACGTTGTCGTCGCTGGCTGCATCGCGTGGCTTTTTTGGCGGCGCCGGGCATTTCTTGCGATGCAGCGTCTTCACGCTACCGCGGTTCGAGCAAATCTTGCCGCACTGACGACACTCGGCGTGCTCGCCCGACTCGTCACGGAAAATCCGATAGGTCGCATCGTCTCGGCTGCTGGGCGGCGATGCCGTCGACGTCGACACCTGATCTGCGCCTTCTGTATCTCCACGGTCAGCCACCGATGGCTTGGTCGAGTCGTCGCCTTCAGACTCGCTCCCACGGTGCTCGGTCGACTTGCCCTCTATTTCCACGTCACCCGCGATGTCTTCGCTCGTCGCCACAGTGGTATCCGCGGGCTTCGGCTTGGCGACCTTGAGCGTCACGCGGGGCTCGTCCTCTTCGCGGGGCATTTCAATGCGGTCTGGCCGCAACGCCGCCGACGCGTCTTCGTCCAGCAGTAGCGTTTCTTCCGCGTCTTCTTCTTCACCGGCGGGTACAGAATCTATCCCTTCCTCGTCTTCTGCTTTATCGTCCTCGTCGTCGCCACCATCAACCACCGGCGCGTCGGGACCATCCACGTCTTGCTCGTCGACCTCATCCACGTCGTCAGTCATGCGAACCAGCTCCACGTCCTTCACCACCTCGGTGTCGTCATCTGCCGGCATGCTCACCACCTCACGGACCGTGTTGTGGTTGGCTGAATACGCCGAGCAGACGCTCTTGTGGTCGTGAAGGTCGCGCAAGTTGTACGCAAACTCGGTCGCACAAAAGTTGCACACGATCACCTGCTTTAAGATGCCCGACCCGGCTGGCACTTCGCGTTCTTCTTGGCTGAACATGCCATTCTCCAGCTCTTCAATCGGGCCGAGCGATTGAACCTCCGCGTGGCTGGGACCCGGGTGATCCACGACCGTCTCCTCAACGATTGTAGTCTCTCGCTCGTCCACACGAGTCCTGTAGCGAGAGGAAAACTCGGGCCGGTTCCCAGCGTTGTCTTCTTCGCCGCTGCCCACGTCTGGCAAGGGCATGCCAAAGTCGTATCGCTCCTCCTCCTCCTCTCCCTCCTCCTCGTCCCCTTCGCCTGGAAGGCGTGGAGGATCATGTGGGCGTGTGTGCGCGCTGACAAACGACGCCATCTCGGCGGCTTGTTCCAGATCCACGACGGCGCTCAAATCGTGAAGGATGCCCGCGACCGCTTCTCTCAGTTGTGTGCAGGACCAGCGCAGAAGAATTCCCAACTGAGGGCGAGAACGAGGTGAGGGCATCCGCGCTTTCTGCGGATCGGACAGTTGGGCTGTTGTTGCTTTGATTGATGGGGGGGGGGTCTGGGAAGCGACAGCAGAAAACCAACCCAAAGAGCGAGAGATTTAGTATGAGACGAGGAGGCGAGCATGATCCAGTACGAGATGGTACCGAGAACCTCACAGCCCACAAGAGGCACGCAGTCGCTTCCATGCGCTAGGTGGGGCTCGTGCCGAACGAGATATTGGCATCCAACATCCAGGCAGCGAGCGACTTTGGACAGACATCCGAGCGCGCGCTGGAGCCCAGCGACGACACCCGTGTAAGTGCCCGATCCAACTGCGTCGGCAGTGAGCTTTTCTGCCAACAGCTACTCGAGATACACAATGAACTGCTCCCGCTCCGCTCCACCATTTTCGAGCCATGGTACGGGGCTGTCAATCGGTGAGTGATTGACGGAGTCAGAGGGGGAATTTCTTGCGGCGTCGTCCCGTCCAGCGTCGAATGACCATCACGCTTCAGTTCCTTTCTCAAATTTCGCGAGAGAGGTGCAGTCCAGCCTCTGGACTCGAGAGGCCAGAGGACATGGAGAAGCCCTCGGGAGGAGGTGCGAAGGATGGACGGGGTGAAAAACAAACAGCCGTTCCGCCTCTTTGCACATGCAGCTACCACTTGACTTTAGTGACCTGGCCACGCACACTCTCTCCGCCACATGCCCAGTCTCTTCAACGTCAGTTCATGGAAAGAGAGATGCGCCTCCGACTAATCAACAATGAATGCTGTTGCTTTCGGCGCACTATATTCATACGTACTACAAACCTATCTTGGCTCTGGCGTCTACGCTACGCTAAACTAACTAACTAGCACTACACTACACTACAGCTAAATATCAACAGACCTATAATATATCCCATCCACGATCCGTCATCCATACCCATACCCATCCATACCACACGAGACATCTTTCACTGCTTGACGCTGCCTCCCTCTCCCCCTTCTGCAGCTTGACACATCAATAGTATGAGTCCTTCATCAGCTCGAGCACGACGCTCAGCTCCTCGCCCGTAAACTCGGGTGCCGCCGGGTTCATGGGCGGCGGCACCGAGAACTTCATGCCGTCGTGGTCATGGTGCGACGGCGGCGGCGGACGCAGGATGTGGTGGTGCGCGGGCGACGCGTGCGGATGCGGCTGGTGGTCGTACTGGCTGCTGTTACCCTCGTTGTCAACCTTGTACGCGCCCTCCTCGTGGCGCAGCGAGTGGCCGAACACGCCCGACCGGTGCAACGGCGCGCCGTACGACGCGCTCTCCGAGCTGATGGCGAGCGTCGAGTTGGACTCGTAGAGCGACGACAAGCTCGAGCCGCTTCTTGAGCCGTAGTGCGGAGCCACGTCGGCCGGCGGGAAGCTAGACGGCAGCGCGTAGCCGTTGGACGGCTTGCTGCCGCGGCGGTGGTGGTCCCCGTACAAGTGGTCCGCGTCCTGCTGCTGCTGCTGGCTCTTCTTGGGGTCTCGGGACAGACCACTCAGCGACGAGAACCCGCTGTCGTAGAACTGGCTGTTACTGCTGGAGCTAGTGCTGGTCGTGCTGCTGCCCAGCTTGCGCGAGGACTGCGTGGACGGCGGCGGCGGTAGCGTTAGCGATGCCTGCTTGCCGTAGCCGTACAGATACCCGTTGCTTGAGCCGTTGTAGCCTTGCTCGGTCGCGTGGTCGTACTGCGGCGACCGGTCGCCGCCAGTACCATGGTCCACGGTGCCCGTCGCTGCGGCGATCGCGGCGGCGGCAGCGGCCGACACGGCCTCGAGCCCGGCGCCGACAATGATGTTGTGCTGGAGCTTTTGGTGGGCGGCAAACTCTTTGTAGTTGTCGCAGCTCCACGCGCAGTTGAGCCCAACGCAGCGGAACACGTTCTGGCCTTCGGGAAAGTGGATGCGCATGTGGCGCTTGAGCTTGGTGCTCGTGTTGAACTTCTTGCCGCACGTGGAGAAAATGCATGGGTACGGACGCTCGCCGCTGTGGATGCGCTTGTGGCGACTCAGGTTGCCGGACGTGTTGAAGCGCTGCGTGCAGCCATCATAGTCGCACGCGTACGGCTTGGTGCCCGTGTGGATGCGCATGTGTCTCCGCAGCGCGAACGACCGCGGGAACTGCTTGCCGCAGTTGGGCTCGTGGCAGATGAACACCTCCTTCTTGGTCTTCTTGCGCTTGGAGGTGGCTGGCGTGGGCGTGACTGTGGACCCGAGCGGAGGGAGCTCCTCGCTTCCTCCGCCGCCGCCGTGGCCGATGATCACGTCGCGCCACGTGCTGCTGCTCATCTCGCTGCTCGCCGCGTGCCAGAGGTTGGCGTTGCTGCCGAACGTTGGCTCGGGGCTGCGGGCGTCGTCGCAGTCGGCGTTGTCGCTCTCCTCCTCGGGGTCGCTTTCGCTTTGGGGGAGGTTTTCGGCCGATTCAACAACGCCGTTGTTGTAGAGACCAGTTGCGGCAAATCGACTCATCTCCCGCTCCTCACGCTTCTTCAGTCGAGCACCAGCAGCTGCCGGCGGCGCGCCACTCTCGAGACTGGTCGTGTGGAGACGCATCATGACCGGGCCGGTTCGTCTAAGACCTGGGCGGGATGGGGAAACTTGGGGAATGGGAGAGGACGGACCGCCCCCAACCCGAACTGAACCGACCCGCTTTCACACACACACACACAGCGGCGGTGTTTGCTTTAGGGAAGCTGTGTCCCGGCTGTGTGTGTGTCTTGTGTGTGGCCCCGAAAGCAACAAAACTCTCCCCACACAGGTTTCCACACTCGACAGCTTTTTTGTTCTCTTCCCTTCTCAGTCAGCAAGGACGGTGGAACCCACTGTGGAGAAAACGCGGCTGCGGCGGGTGAACACGCAGGCCCATCTCCCTCGCGCTAGGAGGGCACAAAAATCCTTGTTATTTATTGCCAAGAGCCACTAGCGAGGAACCAGACGACTTGGATTTCGTATGGAGCATGAAAAATCCTGGGAGAAAAAAAAGAAAAAGAGAAACGAAAGCATACAATCAAAATCGAACATGGAAACTGATCGTGGTGACAAAAAGTTGAATCAAGAAAGGCCTTGTGCCCAAGTCGGAAACAACAACAGTAGTGAAACGGCAGCAAATCTTCGTATTTTTATATGTCGGTCCCACGCCGCAACATGGAGCTCAGCCACGCAGTTGGGATTGAAGTGAACCGGATTGTGGCTCGATTGTTCAAACCATATGGTCAAAGAATCGTCGAGAATAGAGTGACCTTTTGAACTGTGAAGCCTGATTTAGCGGCCATCCAATTTTGGTAAATATGCGATATTCACTGCTTTCAATGCTCTGCTGCTGCTGATTTACAGCATCGCTATCCGTGCTTTATTACTATCTCGTCAAGAAGCTGTAGGATCGGCGGCACCTGAAGATCGCCTTGCTCTGAACCGAAAATGCCACGAGTCAGCCTATGTTGTGCATAGCCCGTCCGTCTTAGATGTGGGGATGCGCGATCAAATGGGGAATGGCCAGTGCGGAAACGAAAATCCAAGT
Organism: Pythium dissimile; assembly: GCA_023336445.1. Lineage (NCBI taxonomy): Eukaryota > Oomycota > Peronosporomycetes > Pythiales > Pythiaceae > Pythium > Pythium dissimile. The sequence continues at coordinate 13,315 of JAADWZ010000200.1, read as the reverse complement.
CACGCCATCCAGACCACATTGTAGCAAAGTCACTATGCCGAAGTGGGCCTCGGCGAGAACAAAAAACAGAAGGGGCCAAGTCTCCACAGCCTTACAACACCAGATCCCTCCGATTGATCAGTGGATTGCCAACAGCGACCAAATCGTCCCTTCTAAAGTGTATTCCGACTTTGGTTTTACCGGGAAATCGACCACGCACGTTGAAGCAGGCGGCCTCTCGCTCGGACTTTACGTCAGGCCTTTTTTTATCAACATGGCTTCGAACTGGTGGGGAAAGCCAGTAATTTCTGGCATCCAGGTTCTGCGAGTCTGGTTGGTTCATTTTCTGTTTCCAGCAACCATCCAGACTCTTAGCCAAATGCACGACACGTTTAGAATACTTAGTGGACTGTATCATGGCGCTAGAAGGCTCGGTCCGAGCCAGTGGCCAGTCCAGCCCTCCTGCCTTCCCATCGAGATTGCAAAGGACAGGTAGGCCCTGGGGCCGCGTGCGATCCAGCGTTGCGACGCTTAGATACGTACACATATCCAATAGTGCAACTTGCAGAGGGAAGTAGTTTCCGTGGAGCATGCGGTGGACCGTGTGGTCCCTGCTGTGCTGAATGGTGGCCCTCGTCCGATTTGTTCCTCAGCTGCCATGTCTGCTCAATTTGCCTACGTGATTGGCGATCCGTGACATCTACGGTACGTTTTACAATGCGCCCCATCGCCTTTTTCGCCCAGGAGCCGTTTCATTCGACCTCGAAATCAACCAAGGGGCGAGGAGCTATGTTAGATCATTGGGTTTTTAAAAACTTTGGGTCATTATTGGATACAGCAAAACCCATTGACTATTGGGTGGATATTTTCATAGGTTCGCACTGGTTCGCAAAATACCTGTAGGATAACAGTACTTACCGGTCTACCAGCAACCGTCGCTGGCAAACATCACAACTGGTGCACGTGGTCACTGCTGCTTGCATTCCCAAAGAAAACAACCAAGTGGAACTACAACAACAACACCCGGCTCTTCTCACCAGCACCATGACGGTCGGCCCTCTCGACGCTGCTGCTCTCGAAATCATCAACAGCCGTTTCCTGGGCGAGCATGTGATTCCGATCAGCAGGCAAATGTGCCCCGTATCCAGCCTCTGGATGCCGCAGCTGCTCTGGTTATGGGCTTGCTTTGTGAAGGTGCGCTTGCAGGCTCCATCTACAGTCCAAGCGCGGAGGTTGGGCTCGTGTATGAGAAGGGGAAGAACTTGAGCACCGTTACGTACGAGAGCCAGCAAGTCTGCTGCGCAAGTGGCGCGATTTCGCTGTAGTACGTGGATTTGCGCTCATTCTGATGAATGCCAGCACGAACACGGCATCTGGTGAGGGCAACTGTAAGTATGGGTGCAAACCGGTCCACGGCTAACAAGGTACCAGCGGTGTCTGGACGACATGTCTGCTTGCCCGTTTCGTGAATGTGTATGGCAAGGACAGCATGTGGAAGGTGACGCGCATCCAGCTGAGCCACAACCATGTGAAGTTTGCCGGTTATCAAGACACGCCATTCGTCGAGCGAGGTGCTGCAGCAACTCCAGCCCGACTGCACAACCATGATCGCGACTACGCTGCTATTGAACTGCTCCTCGAGCAACAACTGCTGCTGCCCACATGTCGTCGGAAAAGGCCATCACTGGCAAGGCAATCACGAAGGTTCTCCAAGCTCACGGCCATCGCATCCCTGTCCAACAGCTGGTCGGCTCAAGCACCGTCTGCTTGCGAAGAAAGAGCTCGGGGTCGTCACTAGCTACCAGCGCTTGAAGAGCTTCCTCGACCAGGTGACACACAACAACATCGACTCCCCCTGTACGTTTGACAAGGATGGCAACAACTTCAAGCGCGTGTGCTTCTTTCCAGCGGCGGCGATGTTCGCCAGAAAGCACTGTCTGCGAACCATCTGTCTACACGGTACCCATCTCAAAGGTGAGATGAATAAGCGCGGTGTGATTCTCACGGCTACGTCGAAGGACTACAACCAGCATATCATCGTGTTCGAGTTTGCGATTGTGCGCCAAGAGGACTACGACAACTGGTCGTGGTTTCTGAAGCAGCTGGTGACCACAGCTGCCTCCACCGGAGAAAGTATCGACGCACTCTTCGTGTCGGATCGCCAGAAAGGTCTCCCAAGTGCCGTCGACAATGTCTTTCCACTCAGTGGCCATCGCTGTTGTCTCCGGCATATAATCAGAACATCTACAAGCTTGGCCACAAGGTGGAACCTGTCGAGGCGGCCTCCGTTTTCGACATGGCTAGGGTAGACTGCGAAAGCGAGTAGTTGCTCGCGTACTTGCAGCTGGCACTAACTCACCCGGCAGCTTGCGCCTACTTGAAGGGTATCAAGATGGAGTATTGGGTCAAGTATGCAATACACAAAACTACCAGCATCCCGACGTATGACGAAGTCACATCCAACCTGTCTGAGTCAGCGAGCAATTGACTTAGCAACGAGTGCCGGAGTTCGAACCCACTACACAACTTCCAAGTCTACTTCTCGAAGCTAGCGAAACAGTTTCACTCGCGTTGTATGGAAGCAGCAGCGATGGAGCGCGTCCCAGCTGCTGTTTGTCCGCCAGTTGCCAGTTTGATCGCCACGCCCGTCGAACAGCTTGTTGCTACATCGATTGGTAACACGAACAACCAAGTCAGCTGCTCTGGCCTGACGGCATCACCGACCCCGTGGATCGGATCGGCTCAAGCAAAGCTATTGCCCCGATGGGAGCAGTAACTTGAAGATCTCCTCCGCCTCAGCCCGCACTGCACGATCCTTCCGTGTCTGGAAGACATGTACATGGTGACGCACAACGACGGAAAGCCAGCTCGCAACGGCTACTCACATCCGCTGCGAGCTGTCAATTTTGCCGAGAAGACTTGCTCGTGCCACAACTGGCACGTCATGGAATTCCCTTGCGTGCATGGCGTGGAGGCAGCTGTGCGAGCTGATGTGTCAGTACACAAGCTTTTTGACTGCGACCGCTTGAGCAGCAGAGTCTTCAAAATACCTACAACTACCCGTTCATCCCCGTCCCAGCCAAGCAAACCCTCACTACCGACGCGTCACTTAGTGTCCCACTAGTCGTCCTTGAAGATATCGGCTTGGCATGCGTGGTCAGTGCCCGGACCCGAAACCGAAGAACAAGCGGAAGTCCGCAAAGCTAGGGAGTGCTGCTAGTGCTTCTATAGCTTTGGGATAAACTCAACACATCGGTTGCCTACTGACTCTGCTACTTGTACTCTGCGGTCTACTCCAGTCTTGAATGCTGATCATGAGGGATGGTAATGGTCCCTGGTAGCGACAAATGGAACTGCTTGCTCAGGTTTCCCCAGCGATTTTGTATTTTTGTAAGCGCGCCGCTCATTCTGGTAAATATCGAATACTTGGGATCCATATCTGAATATTTGGCTCTTTCGTTGTAGGGGGATGATGGTGTACCTGAAAAATACTAAATGTAATATTGATTGGGAAATGAAGATCACTTTATTAGACAATTTTATGCTTAGTCTAATCTGCTTCTTGCTGACCGCCTTTTAGGCGAGCGCAGGGGCTCGGCAGCATGGGCACAGAGGCCTTGTCGCGCGTCGACGCATGGCGCCCTCCAAGCGCTCGAGACACTGCTTGCACAGAGTGTGGGAGCAGTGCCAAAAGCGTGTGGCACTGCTTTCCATCCTGGGCAGAAGGTCTTGAGGTCGTTTCCATCGTCATCGTCATCATCAATGACAATGACATCCGCCGGGCGGAGTTTTGATCGCGTGTTTGGTTGTGTGGTTATGAACACCGATGAATAATCTACACACCACCAGATCTTGGTGGTGTGTAAAGTGCATTATTAGAAATAATTATAAGTTGTACAACGGCCTGGCTACCACCAGTGTATGCAAATGGGAGAAAGGTAAGGAACGTACCACTCTCCGGGCACAAACCCTTGATGAACGACAATCATTCCGTCATTTTCATATTGTTTTTCTGAGATATGAGGAAATATGAGGGAGCCGTCCCGCCCTCCATTTCCTACGCCCCCGCCGCGATCCCAACGCCGCCGTATCTGGGGCATGGTGCGTCGCCAACCAACCAGCGCGAATCACCCTACCGCCGCTCCAGCACGTGTGGTTGTGGGGCAGCGGAAGACAGCTGCGAAAAGAAAGCGCGTGGCTGTCTCCGACGAACAGAAGGGGATCAGGAGGAAGAGGATGACGAGGATGACGAGGACCAGGAAGAGAACAGTCAGCAGGAGTCCGATAAAGTGAAGTTCGAAGTCGAGGTGGAGTCCGTCGCTGGCCAGGAGTTCGACTCGTGGGCACACTTTTTTGAGTTCCTCAAGGAGTATGACAAGAACACTTTTCAGGTGAGTTCCACGATGATTCTCGGGATGCGAATGTGATTCAATGGCGGTTATGTGATCATAGCTTCACATCCGGAACGGTGCGCAGCTAGCCGCAAAGCGCAACAGTACGCTTGATCAGTCGTCGCCTTGGAGGGTTTGGGATGGATTCGAGCTACCATCGTACCATGGTATGCACCCACGGCATGCCGAAGCGTAACCGCAGCAACGGTCAGCGTCCACGACACAGGAACATACGACACATTGGATGTCATGCCCATGTGAGTTTGGCTGATACTGGCCGTATACTGGCATGTTTTGGTCGTACATGGCGTGTTCTAACCTCTCTCGAATCCTATCACGGTGACTCTGTAGATCAATGCTTGCGTCCAGAACGGCAAGGTCGTGATCACCAACCACAACAACATCCACAACCACGAAGTCTCTGCTCGGATGTACAAGAGGTGTCTAAAGGTCCGTGTCAACGCGATCCCTCACGAGGTGCTGGATACGGTCCGTCGGATGCACGCGCGTGACGCCGACCGACGCACGATCTGTAATCATATTCGTGATAGTGTCGCCGTGGACGTCGACACGAAGGATGTTTACAATCTCATGCAGAAGATGGAGAGAGCTACACCGCGCCGACTATGGAGAGGAGGGTGGAGAAGTATCTATCGGATTTTGCGAGTGAAGAAGGCAGCACCTCTCGCGTGAACATGACCACACAAGTAGGTGATGTTTCATTGTAGTCTGCGTATGAACTTCGGTACTCGTCTTCTGTCCATGCCTGTGTGAGTCTCACAAACGCAAGGCAGAAAGCGTTGTGTTCCTCGCGATCAACAGCCTCACGTCGTCCGGTTTTCGGATTAGGCTCACTGCGAACTCGATTGAATCGATGCTCGCGTACATGGGCTTAGATGTTCTTGTTATATGCCAGAGACACAGCAAAGACGGTACGTGGTTCCAGCGATCCTCGAGTGCGTTCAGAAGAGCCTCGTCACCATCAGTCATTTACAAATTGCGGCGTTCCAATGTCTTCTTCCACGAACAGATCTTTCAGCGCCGTCGACGCCCACACAAAATCTTCCTGGGTCTCCCCGCCGAGAATTTACTGCGCTAAGTTGATGGTTGTATTCATTCCAGAACAGCCGACGATGTTGAGTAGGGCATGTCGAACCAGTTGGTCTTGTACGTGCAATCCATTAGCACATCGTAGTTCACTTTGTAGAACGATACACGCGTCGATTAGCAAAGAAGAGACGGATGGGATGTCCTTCTGCGTCGGTCGAGTACCTAAGAAAGTTGTACAACTCTTCGTCGCCAGGAAGGGAGAGTGTGATGAAAAGGGCAAATCAACGAGGAAGGAGTGATGATCAGAGAAATCTAAGGTGATAATCAAAGAATTGTGACAGAGACAGGTCTGTCTAAGATAACCCATTTCCTGGAAAGTGTAGAGATGGTGCGCCCATCTGTTGGGCGGAGTTCAGAGGAAGCCAGTTCAGAGCTGTTTGGTGAGAGCACCCGCAATCAACTGCCATGGCCATCAGAGTCCGATTCAGACGTCGATGTGGGCCTCTCACTTTCGTTCTCCCCCGCCCCACCCAAGACCGCAGCTTGTGAGTTTATGTCATGCGTTCAGCTGCCCAAATCTATTGTGGCGACTAACGCTGTAGACTCTATTTTAAACGAAAGCATTCAACATTAGTTTTGAATCTTGCGCTATTGATAGTGGCCTGTTCGAGCTGGCTCACTACTTGCACACACACACACACACACACCCCTCCCCTCATAACACGATGAAGTTTCAGGTAAGCTACGCCCTTCTCACATATCGTTTTTCACCGCCGTTCTCGTCCACACGATGATGTCGCAAACGAGCACCACTGAGCTGGGGGACGTGGTGATCAGGATGTAAGCCCTGCTGACGTCGGTGGGCATTATGACGGTCTCTCTGGGGCCGTTCAGCACGACGCAGATTATTGCGAGGTAGTCCAACGCGATCACGTCCTCGTGCGTGACCACCAGGTGTGCCACAAAATGAGGCGAGGAGTCGCATCCTTGTCGTGTTCATCTGCGATAAATGCCATCATAGATTTCGTCACACAAGACTTATAGATTGCGAAGCACGGGAGTGCGCCGCGCCGTGACTCTGGTAATTTACCTTGATAAGCCATTTGCCTTGAGGGTCGCAAAACAGGACATTCCACACGATGCGGCACCTCAGTTCTGGAGAGCATGAAATGCTAGCGCACCGCACGCGGCTCTCGACCATGACATGATCGCCAGTGCAGACATCACACGTGGCGATATTCGATTTGGTGTAACTCACCGAGAAGCACATTGCTTCTGCCCTGAAGCGCTCATACGCGTCTTCCGATGGGGGGGTAATTGATCTTTGACCAGTCAAACATCTCTTCCGCAGTCGTGGTCCCTTCGTTTGATCCTCACTCTATGCCAGCTTCTTGTTTGTTTGGGCGGCTGGTATTAGTTTGCTACTGGCGTCGTTTCAATCGAATTCGGTGTGGATACAGTGAATTAGGCGGGCTTTTTGAATGTGGACTGTCGTACACTATATTTCTCGATGGCGAAGTGCTGTGACGCCCAGGACCATGGCACAAGCACATAGAGGGACAGAGTTCGACGATAGATCGTCGTGAGGGTGAATCCCGTCTCTGCATCTATGATATGTCTCTGAATGCCTCTGATTGAGAGACGATTTCCTGTTTTTTCTTTGATTTTGCCCTGATTGTCGTCTGATTCCCTTTGATTTTGACCTAAAAACCATTGAATTCAGAACGGCGCTCGGAGAGCATCCGCTCAGCTATGGATAGGCCACCCAGTTTGGAATTCCTGTTGGCTTGTCGCTGATTGTAAATGTCTCTCGCCTTCAATTGGATCCCAGACATATCACGACAAATCGTTGAAACAGTCGCTGCATCTCTCTCACCACTGTTTGTGCCGCCGTCGACATGGCGCAGAAATTTAGGTATTCGCTGCCGCCGATGCCTAGTTGGATGTGACGACGCTTCATGAGATGGCCGGTGGTTGTGCTCGCATTCCCTTCCGTTGTACTCAACATTCCATGTGCTGTCAGAGTCCTTGCTCAGAATCACTTGCATCATGCAACCGCATTGACGCGATCTTGCGACCTTCTTCTTCCACGTCTCCTCTGTCAGTTTGTTAGCACGCAATGCCGATCACACTCGACACAACGGGTCTTACGACACCACGTGCGTTTGTTCTTGAGCGCACTCGAACTGTGCCATAGCCGCGTAGTGCCACAAAATTGTCGTCTGCTTTTTCTCAGCCTTGAACTCATCTGAATGCCCACCCTGTGTGGGTGGCACTGCAGCAGAATTGAGAACGACTGAAGGTCGTCACTCTCATCACTCTCACCAACGCGCTCGTGGCCAGACTGGCAGAGGTGTCTTGCTTAGCTGCTGGTCCATCACCCCCATCGTTCTTGACTTCTGTAATGTGTTCCGAGTAACTGCATCCTCCAGCACTGCACATGCTCTTCGCCTCACTCCTCTCGTCCTCGGCCCGCTGAGAAGCGCTATCGTTGGCCTCTTAACTCCAATTCGGACTCTGCTCCTCGTGATAGTCCCGTTTGCTTTCGGTCTTCCTTTCAGCGTGCATGTAGTCATCCCAAACAAGAACGAAAGGCTGATGTCAACGCGGCCGATATACCACGAACAGAGCTGTCGCTGTGAGGATACTGGATGATCAGATCGACGTCCTCAAACCAGACACGATGGTGCTCGGCCAGGTCATAGTGTCGGTCGGTCTGATGTTCACCTTGCAGTTCACCCCGGTGGTCACCTGGTATCGTCTTTTGAAACTGCTCGCGCCCGGCAACTCTTGTGTCTGGTATGTTTGGTTGATTTTTGGCATCGCGATCACCGGCATGTGATTGATGCCCATGTTGTGCCGCATCAAGATGGTGCGAAGGAGCACAATCTGGTTGATGTTCGCGCGTCAGTATCTCCGTCATGATACGTGGCACGGTCTCGCGCAGAATTGCTGCGGCTCGCCGCGGAGCAGCATGGTTTCCGTTGGGAGATGGTCAGTACAACAGCCGTGAGGAGACCCCTCGGAACGCCCATGGGATGAATCATCGAGTAGTATTCGATGCTGCCCGCTCGAATTCAGCACTGATTCGATCATGAGGGAAAGACGACCCGATTTTAGATGTTCTTGTCGGAACTCAGCTAAGCGTTTTGTCTAAATTGGGGGTTTTGCCGTCCTATGTTGTGCTAAACGGATCAAAGACGATCGGGCTCCGCTTAACTGGGTGTGTGCTGCCGAGGCTTTCAGTAGCTGCGGAAAGAGAAGATCAACCAGGCGATGTTTTGGACGTGGCAGAGCGCTCTTTCTCAGTCGCGTACGACATATACCGACGCGAGGGGAGTCTTCGTTGATCGCGGCAGAAAAATTGTGGTTACGTATGAACCTCGCGTCTACGTGCCAGTCGACCACGAAAATGCGGAAATGCGGCTTCTCAACCGTGCTCATACAAACTTTTTACAACGGTTCGTGAACTCACACAGAATCGTCATCGTATGGGGTAAGCAGCCTAAACGTGGGACTGTGAACAACGCGTATTACAATTTGGTCGATGCTGCGCGGCCCATGCAATGAAGCTCATCGAGACAACTGAGTTTGGACCTATTGCAAGGCCGTCTAAGTGCCCGGGTGACATGAAAAGAGATACGTGCAAGCTTAAAGTTTCTGCAATATTTACATTTCACAGGCGCTAAACACTAAAATGAAATAACTTGTGTTTCATTGCTGATGTGGACACTGTGTGTAGCATAAAATAATAGGTGAGATCCCGTACGCTAACAACTTCCTGCCTTGGCCCAACAGTGTAAACTCCTAGTAGACGTAGTCTGTAATGTCTTTCCTATGTGCAGACCAACCACATCTGCAACCCAAACTCCGAATACATCGCGAGCGTCACCAACCCAACTACCTGGAGGGTTCGAATACGCGAGACCTGCCACCACGACCACCTACATGAACAGACCATACTGCATCGTCTAGCATCACATCACTATCGAACTCACTGGTGCTGTGGCAGATCAAACGCTAAGCTGCTGAGTTGCTAAGGTGACCATGCCAAATACAACTTGCTCGCGTTCGTTCACTGTGAATAATAGATTGCCGATGCTACCGGACGGACACTTGCCCGGTTCCTAGCGGGTTAGTGGCATTTTGCACCCCTGTGCGCAAACGGCTAATAAAATCAAAGTCACCAACTCAAGCGTTGATGGCAGCCACTGATATGAGATCCACAAGTAAGTGGGGACACTGCTCCTATTAATCACGACGAAACGAGAAGAAGGGAGGGTGGCCAAGCATCAGGGTCTGGTCGACGTGTCACTGTACCAATCTCGTATCCACCAAGCCAAATGTGGCCGCATCTTCAGCTCCAGTAATCGTGCTGGATGCCAGCGCTGCGTCGAGCTGGCCATCCGGATGGCGCTCAAGTACCCTTAAGGATGCATAGATAGGTCATTGGCATGGCGCCCCACCCCTCAGAGATAGGGGTGCTGGGTTTGACGCCCCTGACATCACGGGCTCCCTTAGGGCGGTTGGAGCTCCCCTAAAATGTGAGCACCCGAAACAGTCGACAAAGGACGTCAAATTTACCAATTAACGGGCGTTAATTCTTGGTTGGTAAATGACCAGGGGCCGCTTGAACAAAAGTAAAAAACCGCAAAGACTTCATCCAGTTGTGGAACGGGGGAAATCGTATGGCGTGGCATCAGACACTGTTACGATAGGTCATATCTGCAGCGAATCACACTAGAGTATGGAAGGACTTCAATCCCGTATATAGCCAAGAGGCACTGGCTCTAAATTTTACTCAAGAAAATTGAATGGTCCGAATACAAAACGTCCGATCCTGTGTGACCTTTCGATGTTAGCATAGTATAATCAAGTCTAGCTTGAGTTTCGGGGCAAAAGACCTGCGATCGGACACATCGGACACATCGAAATTCCGTGGGAGCATCACACAAACAAAATCACCATCCTAGAGCGCTCAACAGGACACTAAGTGACTCCCCGTAGTCGTAATGGTATCTGCTTGGTTCATGAGCCAGAGCACTGTTAGCACGTTGGCGTCTGAGCTGGCTTCATTCGCAAGCATTTGTCTCATAACGAGCTCTCGATGGATGCAGTTAAAGCGCTAGTCCGATGACCACACTGTGGACGAGGAAGAGATGCCCCTCCTCACCTATTTGCAAGATCATATAGAAATGGTTGTGGTCTCTAGCGGCCTTCTGCGAAAAGGACCTGGTGTACGCGCCTACATCAGCCGAGTTTTCCGACTCTATCGACGACGTTGCTCCCACTGGGATGACAAAAGAGCTGTCGTCTCACTCCGTCCGACGTGGTGGCGTGCAGTTCGCGAATGCGTCATCAAATGTGAGTCTGCAATGGATTCTTGATCGCGGTGGATGGCAGTTGTCAGCAATGAACACAGATTTCCAGTACATTTTCAATTCTACGGCTGAGAACCTGCAGGTGGGCAAAGTCATGAGCGGCTGGAATTCCGACTAGCGAGCGTGCGTTCCGTCCGTCGACATGCTCGAGCCAGCTATCCAATCAAACGCACGCATTTTTCAGTCCAAAGCGTTCCATTTTGCCTCAATTCCTGATACTCCATAGGTTCACTTCTCCGTTTCATAGACACGGTCAAGCTGCTGGCAAGCTCACTGTATCATCGAAAAATCCTACTGGCTCTCAGAGCAAGCGGTCTGAACTAGAACGACCGTGTAAGCTGGTCCCTTGAGCTGCGCCACGCTCACTCATGCACAAGTCAAAACCTCCAGATCATGAAGCCGTACCAACATTTGTGCCAGCCGTTGAGTGCAACAGCGATCGGAAAAGCATCTTATGTACTCGGCGCCATCATTCATACTGCGATTTTGAATCGCTCGTTCTCTGCACCCAGATCACCGTTTCCCAATCGGAGACCAGCGATCGAAAGCTCTGAATTCTGGCTGTCACATGGTTTCTTTCTGCTGCCAAAATCGGAACACATGAGTTGCAACCCACTGCAAAACAAACGTACATCCCGAACACCTCTCAAAAATGCTTGCGAACAGATGGCAAAACTTGCGAACCACCATACAGCTGGTGTCGACAGCTGTCGGCAGTCGGAAAACTACAATAAACTTTGTATGACTCTATAAACGTGTATGCTACAGCAAACTATTGACTTCGAAAACGGATATTTTTGTCCTCCTCAGCATCCTCCTGGTCCTCCGTGTAGTCTCTCTCGTAGCACCGCACGCGACGGTAGCAATCGACAAGTTCTTGGACTTGGTCGCCTGGAGGCGAGATTCGATCTTGTTGCCCAGGTCTTCCATGTTTGTTGCTGGGTTCAGGGCAACCCAGTTCTTGAGCATGGCCCAAGCGAGCTCGATTAGTTGGCGTTCTGGGTGGTAGAGTGAAGTGTAAATCACCTCGTGCCCACATGAGCGAGCGATCTCCACGGTGGCGTAGATGGGGGCCATGCGCTGGGTCCGGTGAGAGCGAGCAGCTCCTTCTTGGTGTACTTGAGCTCATAGTACATCTCGTGCTTCTCCACCCACACCTGGATCTCGTCCTGGATCCATGACATGGTCGGGTGCGGGTGGAGGTTGCGCTTGTGGTAGCCTGCCCCATCCATGTGAATATGACAGGCACCGTAGTCGATCAAAAGTGTGACAGAGATTGAAAACCACTACTCAAGGGGTTCGGCGTTTAAGTTGCCGTGATAGTCTTCATTGGAGCTGTTCTTCGACGCCCAGTAGCGCACAGAGTCCCTCACCCACTCCCCGTGAGCCGCCCATTCTGCATGAAAACGACCATAGCTTCAACGATGCAGTATCGCTCTCCCTGCCTACTGTTCATGTAGCGCACACGATTTGGGAGCAGCCACGAGCGACCAGCGATGTGGTCCTTGTTGCAGTAGCTCTTGTCGAAAAAAACCTCGGGCTTCTTTGCGTTCGTTTTCCAGTTGTAGTTGGACGCTTTCTTGGCGATATACTTTTTACGGAAATTGACGGCTCCAGCCTCGTCAGCGCATGGGTCATGCTTCCAGCCCGTGGTGAAGCTGCAATTCACCTTTCTTAGTTGACGAAAGATAATCTTCGTCGTGGGCCGCTCACCTGTCGCAGCTAATAAATCAGCTTTGATGTGAAGAACAGTTGTTCGTTGCTGTCGTAATTTACGAGTGTTCAAGATGTTAGTGAAAAGATCATCGTAGTTTACCGAGGGTGTTTTCTCGTCCAAAGGTGGCTCGGCAGGAGGCGTCGGTGGATAATTGGCATATCTCTGCCTGTACTCCGCCATCACGCGCGAGACCGTCGCCTCTCCAACTCCCAAACAGCGCGCTACACGGTGCCGAATACTGCGGTTCAACGGGTCTAGTCCTGCGGCCTTCTCGCCCACGAAATGAAGATGAGAGCGCGCTTCTCTTCGGGAAAAAAACGCACTGTGCGAACTGGAAAGTGAGAAGCCGTGGGCTATGAGAAACTATATAGAGGCAATCGAGACGGTTCTCTTGAGCCGTTTGGCATCTTCGCAACTGCTCTGGAGGAAAAATTATGACTGTCTACATTGTTCACTGTATCAATGATAGTGCCGAGTACAATAGCGCCTCCTCCACGAAAATGACAAGCTTTTTGAGAAGTGTCTGCATCGAACTGCTTTTTGATGGGTCGCACTGTAGTTCTGAAAGAGCGGGCAGTCGCCTCACGTTTTAATGCGAACGACTGTGTGCAAGACACAGCGTCTCCCGTCACGTTGCGGCAGCGATCTTGTAGCGAGACTGGCCGTTACCTCTCTTACACTGTATGCAGTGTAGGAAGCGTGCAAACTCACAGAAGTGAGGGTTTGGTGGAAGAATGGAAACTGTATTTCTGAATATTAGGAAAGCCAATATAACCTGAATCTACGTATAAAAGCTT
>JAADWZ010000020.1:0-122991 GCA_023336445.1 Pythium dissimile | reverse complement strand
GGACGCAACCCATGAGTTGTATTACCTGCATGACAAGTGTATTCCCATAGCGACTGTATGCTTTAGACTATTACCTTCATCAACCATCGCCTTGGTTCCCTCGGTCACTTGCGCCTTCATGGCGAACTTAAAGATCCACTCGAAGAGCGCCGACACCAGCGCCGCGCACGGCAGCGTGAAAACTCATGTGGCGCACACACCCGAGATCAAGCTCCCGTTGATCTTCTTCTACTCGATCGCCGCCATCGACACAAAGATCACCGCGCCCACCTGGCAGTGGGTCGACGACACCGGCTGCTTCGTCAGCGTCGCCACCACGACCGTGCACGACGACGCGAACTCGGTGTAGAAAGCGCGGTGGAAGTTGACGATCGCGATGTTCTTGCCGATCGTCTCCATCACCTTGTATCCCCAGAGCAAGATACCGAGCGTCAGGGATGAGATCGCCCATGAGCATGATCCACAACTGCGACTCGGGCGTCGAGCACGACGAGTAGCCGCTGTTGAAGCCGTTCACCGCCGCTGACAGAGCAGCCGTCGCGTTCGCCGTGTCGTTCGAGCCGTGCGCGAACGACTAGAGACACGCCATCAGGATCAGCACGTACTTGAACATCCACATGGCGTCCTGCTGCTCCTCGTTCAGCGCTTCGTACAACTACTCGGCCACGACCATGAATGACGCACGGTTGACATCATTGAGCAGCTGCGCATCCGAGTCTCGGACCTTCATGGCCAAGTCCTTGTCACCGTCGCTCTTGGTCGCGTCAACACCTGGCGTCTGGACATCGTCGTAGCCAGCAGCCTTCGCGGCGTCCTCCTTCATCAGGTTTCTCCATGTCGAGCTTGTTCTTAGCGTTCACCGACGGCATGTTTCTCTTGAGCCCTGGCAGCAGAAATATGATTACAGCGATCGCGACCACGCCGCCACTACCGACAGCAACAGCCACAGCGATCGGCTTCTTGGTGCTCTTCGTGGCGGGCGCCTTGATCATCACCAGGAACGAGATCACAAACACCACCACAAAGTAGCGGATCGGCAGCGCAATGAACGCGCGCGTGCGCGAGGTCTTGGCCGCGAGCACGAAGTAATACGTCAAGTAATACACAAAGAGACACACGAAGCTGCTCATGGCCGGCGAGATAACCCACGAAGTGATGACGCCGCCCATGTTGTCCCAGCCCCACTTGACACAGCCAAAGCCTGGTACGCCACCGTCATACCCAGCACGGCCGACACGATCGCGTGCTTGTTCGACACCGACATGTGGAAGGTGACGTGGCCGTCAACAGGAAGGTCGACGCACCAATAAGCGACGCCATCATACCGATGTAGTAAAGCGACATGGACGAGTCACAGTTGCCACAGGCAAAGCAGTTCTTGTCCGAGATGTTAGAGATACCCTTCTGGATCGACGACGACACACCGTAACCAAGCGTCGAGACACCGATGATCTCGAAAACACTGCGAGCAGCACCGCCAAACACAGCTTGATCGCGAACGAGTGGACCGACGTGGCCCAGGCGTTGGCGCCGTCGTTGCCATCGATGGCGAAGGCCATGGCGGCGGCGAACACGGCCGTGAACACCAGGATGACGTAGTTGCCGTTGGGGTCAATGTACTCGCCGTCGTAGGCAGCACAGGTTGCGGCGGCGCCCTTCTTGGTCGAGCTGCCGAGCAGCTCGCGCGAGGCCGTGACTCCCAGTGACATGACCATGGTGACTTGAGGAGGAGGAGGTTTTTCGGATGGTGTTGGCAACTTGAGCTTCTCGTGGAAGATTGAAGATGTGAGGCGTGGGCCGGGACGCAAGGATCGATCGGTGAGCCCAGCGGCTGCCCGGCACGAATTCCCGTCGCCCTCATCAGCGTGTTGAGGGCAACGGGAGCTTTCCCACTCCACCACTCTCTGTGGATCTGCATCCGAACAGCGAAGATTCCGCTGATAGCCGCCGCATCTGTGGTAAGGGCCGTCACGAACATCAAGGAAACTCGAATCTCAGCTCGAGATACGAGAGACGACCTGAAGTGTATGATTTGTTAAAAATTAGTACAGAAATAGTTCAAGGGCTTGATGAGGTTGTGTCGCATTGCTGATGACCAAAGTCCAGTTCTTCCAGACTTCGAGTGTCTGAGACGTTCTCTGAGAGAACCCGCTGTGCAATACACATGGGGTTATCTACATCGAAAATGGAGAATTTCTGGTGCGAAATGGATCACTGTTGGTGGTCCAGAGATAAATAATTGGTCGTCTGTCTTGGACAAATGGACGAAGCGTCTTATCCGGAAGACAGTAGATCTCCTTGTCATCAATCCCTGGATTTACGGCCACAGGGTGCACCAGAACGTAAAGAAAGGGCTGTTGGTGAAGGCTGGTCCAAAACGATGTTATAATAGACAGCAAAACCAACGGACGATGGCTGATTAAAGACAACTAGGTGCTGTGGTGGAACACAGTACAGCAGATGCAGTCGAGCCTCTGCAGCCTAGCGGACTCCGAATGTCGGAGGTGTGGTCACCACTCAAGTTCGTCCTCTGATTCGAAGATTCGAGATTCTTCATCATGTCTAGCCTGTGAGCTCGTGTACCATACTACAGTGAGCCACAAACAAAGCGCTAGCGCAGTGCTCATAGTTTGAAACCTAGTCGACGGGCCAACCTGTTCTAAGAAGCGTAAGTGCAGATCTCGCCAGACTGGACCAGATGCGAAGGTCATTGTCTCTTCTGGCTCCGAGCGAAGGACAAGGCGACAGGACGCATCAGAGGGTATAGGCGCGATGCCACGACAGGAGACGAAACAAACAGTTTCATTTGGAGCCAGCAGTTTGTAAATGAGGCTTAAGTCGGGTGTGAGTCGAACTTTTCCTCTGAGAGGATGTCCAGAGAAGTCAATGAGAAGGGCGCTTCAGATTCTCACCTGTCATGAGACATTGCGTTCATTGTGAATCGGTTTGTTGGTTATGGCGTCCTGGCAGGAGCCACCGATGGTGCCACGGAACGCACAATTTACTCCGCGACTCGGATACACCTACTTGGACCGGATGTGATCTTCGTCTGTCTGACCTCGATGCAGTGAACGAAGACCCACCGGGGGCCTCCGCTCGAGCGTATTCACCACGTGGCTCAGCTTGCTGCTGTACGAAGGGATTGATAGCGACTCTGTTTGGATTTTCAACTTTGCAGCCAGAATAGAGTGAGAAGCCGCACGCTCATGCAAATTCTTCGGCGATAATTTGTGTTTTCTTCAATGTACTCGTGATATGTTTCAAGGTCTTGCTGAACCGGAATTACTCTCCTATATGTACCCGTGATGGGCGCGAATGGCGTTTTCATTCTCGACTTGCGAGTGATGCACTGTTGATTCTTAAAGAACTACCGTACATACCGCCAGGCCATTTCAGTCATACACCAAGTCTACTGTATCTCCCAGCAGCACTGACTGTTGATATGTACAGTATACTAACGAAATGGGCACCCGACGGCACGCTCAGGTCATTTCGAAATCCATGAACTTATGAGCACCGATCTCCGTCCTTGGTTCGCCGCCTCGGTCAACCGCATGTTGATGTTTTTCTTTTTTGGCATAGGCTGATTGTAGATTCACTCTGAAGCTACTACTATAGATACATTTTGCGTAAAGTAGACTGCAACTTTATCACCATCGCAAACCAATTGCGGAGAATCAGCCTGACAAATCGTACATCCTCGTTAGACTGCTGAGACGTCCCTCGGTTTTGCACTGACGCTTAACATCTCACCTTGTACATAAAATGTCCATGTGGACGGCGTCAAGTTCAGTTCAGTTTACAGTGCAGCACCTGTCGCGCAGAGCGGATTCCCCTTGGAGGCCTCCCCAGTGAGGAGAACAAACTCCCCTTCTCAGCATTTACATCTAGCACAGTACAATATGAAGTAAGCATGACTTTCAGGGAATGATGCGGGCGCTTCGTCTCATTCCATGCTGTTGTACTTGCGCTCTGACAAACAATCGCGTCGTTCTCGTTGAAGCTAACCACTTTTGAGTTTCTGGTATTGAAGTGACAAGTTTGGGAACTGAGGGAAACATCACATTCAGAATGTTAACGCAATTCGCTCATTCGTAACTTGACTCCCACCTCCCGTTCTTCGACTTCGCTAATGTTGCTTTAATGCTCATAATAACCCACACACACAACACAGGAATCGTCTTTAACATGTTCCAAAGGCACACCTGCGTACAATAAATGCAATAGTGACGTTGTCATTCTCTTGAGTTACACAGAACGAAGGTTGCTTCCCCTTCCTGCAGTTCACGTTTAAGCAGCATCTTGGCCCACCACCTCGTTCTTGGCGGCGTCGCGGGCATCGCGCTCGTCGCGCTTTTTTTCCAGGAACGCATGCCACTTCTCGGAACCACCCTGCTTGTGATACCAGAAGATCAAGCCAACAAACAGCACTGCAGCGATGGCAGCGAAGATGTAGCCGATGACCTCCACCGCGGTCGAGTCCGCCGTGCACATATACACGAGACCGAGCAAGACACCCGGGAAGACGAGGAACAGCAACACGAGGAACAGCACAGCGGACATGGACCAGCAGGCCGAGAAGTAGGCGAGTGACCGCGCCCAGCTGTAGATCGGCTTGCGCGTGAGCGGGATCGGGTAGAACATGAAGATGCCGAACACGTTGAACCAAAAGTGCACGAGCGCGATCGCCACCGAGTCTGACTTGCCCGTCACGAGCGACGCCAGTAGCGCGGTGCCCGTGGTGCCCAAGTTGGCCCCAATCACGATCGGATAGACCTGCTCGAGCGTGATCACACCCAGACCCGCCATAGGCGTCAGAGTCGAGGTGACCACCGTGGACGAGTGAACCGCGAACGTGATGGCAGTACCGGCGAGGATGTTGACGTAGCCGTTGTAGCCGAGGATCTTGGCGATGATGCGCTTTGTGGGGCCAAGGAAGACCTTGGCAAGCATCTTGACGAGAGTGAGCAGCGCGCAGACGAGGATCACAAAGCCAACGCACACAACAATGGCGCCAATGGCCCCATCGCTCATGCTCGAGTCCTTGAACGCACCCGCCGTGACGAACGACTTACCCACCACACAGGTCTTCTCGCCGGTTGCGATCTTGTAGATGGCCTTCTTGTCGACGACCAGCAATTTCTCCGTGAGCGGGTTCACGACCACATCCACGGGGCTCTTGAACGCACCGCTGTTGGTCTTGGCGTTAGACATGGCCTTGGAGAGGCGCTCAAGCGGGTGGAACAGGATCTCGAGCGGGAACATGACGATCACCGACCAAATGTTGTACATGTCGTGGACAGTGGCAGCAGCCATGGCGCGCTGGAAGCGAGCGCGGTCACCCACCTGACCGAAGGCGACCATGATACAGGTGATGCAAGTGCCGATGTTGGCGCCCATGATCACATAGACGCCCTGGCGGATGGTCATGCCACCAGCGCCGACAAGAGCCACCACGATAGACGTGACCGTGCCGGACGAGTGGAGCAAAGCCGTCGCGATGGTACCGACCATGAGGCCAGCGACAGGGTTGTTGGCAAAGTCAAAGGCGCCCTTCGTGTCACAGCCCAGCGCGAGCGTGAAGCCTTCGCCGATGAGCTTGACGGCGACCATGAAGAAGTAGAGCGAGGCAAGCGAGGCCACCGTGTAGATGAGGGCCGAGGTGACTTTCTGCGCCGTGGTCTTCTTGACAAACTCTTCCTCTTCGAGATCGTCATTAAGCGACTTGAAGTGGAACTCAGCGGTCTCTGGAGCCGGCGATACCGCGAGGTGGGCGTCGTCGTGGTCTTTCTTGTGAGTCGACATCGTGTACTGGGAGTGATGTGGCGGGGACCGAGGCAGATTGGATTGTGTTGGAGCAATGTTGGGGCTGCACCAAGCTGCCCAACGTGGGGGCGCTTGCCTCCGGCTGCAGCTTCCAACCAGCCAGTGGCTGAAACCAGGGCTGGAGGGCGACGGGCCACATGCGACTGGAATGCGGGAAGACGAAGGTTCGCTTGTACTTGATTTCGGTATGCGATCGCGTCTCTGTGAACGACACGATGGGTTTTGTCGTTTATTAGCCGAAACGTCCAAGGTGGCCATTACTTGGCTTCATTATGGGTAGGGAATCTTTAATCGTGGCTGGCTCTGAACACCTGGGATAGGCTTAGGCAATGCGACTAACATAGCAAAAATGACAAAATAAGGTTAGATTTTGCCATCGTCGCTGAAAAGTGGAGCTCAGCGTGATTGTCAAGACTTGTCAATTAAGATCGACACAGGCGGGTTTAGATATTTGGCCCTAGGCGTCTTAGTTACGACTCACGTGTTGGGGGACAGCTCAACTAATTCGAGCAAGTTGCGTCTGAGCTGTGCAGCAAAAACTGACGTTGGGTACGTACGGTCCAACCAAAGTCAAGTTGCTCGTGAACCAAGACTTCACCACCTTCTGAGAACGAATCTTACCTGTATTTACTGTACGTTACATCAGCAAGGTGTACTGGGCTTTGTCACAAACTATGTGTGTCGACTTTACTCATTTTGAGTCAAGACAGAATGTGCAGTGCTCAATTGGTGTTCAGTATGATCCTCCTCAGCATTAAGTATTGCGCGTTCACCTCCAAATTTCCGTCCGGGGTTGAAACAATCGTGCGAGTCGAATCGTTCGCGAATCGTCCACGGGTTGAAAACTCAGTCAAATCGAAATCCAGGACCTGCGGTTCGGGATACGGGATCCAAATGTTCCCGTTTAACTTTGTTCAGAGTAGCATCGGCAAATTTGGACGGAATTCACAATATCCGTCTTGAAAGCCATCAGCCCAGCTAGTACAAAGGTCATCACAAGGCCATGGCCGCCATGGTTTTAAACTCACAGGTTGAGTTGCGTTCACCGATCCACCCCGATTACCATACGGTAGTTGCGCTACATTGTACTCCGTTTAGTCCAAGCTGTCTAGAACTTTAGACCCTTTTTTTAGAAAAACAAATGGGTTTAAAGTTGGGTCTAAAGATAAAAAAAAGTAAACCCCTCCCCATTGTATGCATTAGACCCATGTAGGAAGACACCCTCGCATTGTTAAGCCGTTGAATAAATCAAAATGCAGACAGTTTAAACTATGGAATTCGAAACCGCCTCAGTTTTTTTCTGGATGAGGGGCCGTAGGGCCACGAATCTGTGCCAAGCGAGCGGCTCACACACTCCCACCCGAGCGTGGTGTAGGTTGACCCCACACGACGGAATTCGCCTCACAACCATCAAGACCAATAGCAGAACTAATATCGGAAAGCAATCTAAAGGATCGTACAACCGCGATTCAGCTGAGCTACTACCAGTCGGAGCCTCGCCAACCTTCATAAGACGCTTAACCTCCATGAACTTGAAGATCCACGAGAACAGCGTCGACACCAGCGCCACGCGCAGCAACGTGAACACCCACGTGACGCATACGCCCGAGATCAAGCTCCAGTTGATCTTCTTCCACTCGATCGCCGCCATCAACACGAAGATGACAGCGCCTACCTGGCCGTGAGATCTATCTCAATTTTGGCAGTCACCCACTAGGTCGACGACACTGGCAGCTTCATCAGCGTCGCCACCACGACCGTGCACGACGAGGCGAACTCGGTGCAGAACGCGCGGTGAAAGTTGGCGATACGCAGCGGCACAGTACACTATATCGGATAGACCGAGTGGAGCGACGAAGGTCACTACCCACTACTCTTTGGGTGGAACTTGCTGCAGCTGAAGGACCAGCCCTCACCTGGTGAGTCACCCATCTGAAGCTCTCACTTCAGGGCATGGTCGAGACCTCTTGCCAACATACTGTAGACTTAAGGCCCAAGAGTCTTGGCAACCGACGTGAACCTTTGAATGAAAAGGTTTTATTCTCGGAACCGCGCAAGAGAAACGCCACTAGAGAACTTCAGTTGGGGGCAACTAAAGTTGTCTATTGAATCTCCACGAGCAAGGAAGGTCCAGCGGGAGATTCGCCAGCTGGTGACGACTAGCAGGCTTGACTGAATCGTTGGTCCAACGAATCTTTGAGCACAGTGAAGAGATTCGCCATGAGCACGTCCTGATTGGCTTAAAGTGCTCAATGTCTCGGCAGATTCATGGCTCCACTCGATTTAGTCGCAAGCGAATCTGGGTTGAATCTGCGTGCACTATTCAAGTAAAACACATTTATACAGGGAATCTTTCTGGTTGACATTTGCTGCATACTTAAGTGGCGTCTAAACATTGATGTATCTTGATCTCCCTACGCCTTCGCAGCGAACTTGAAGATCCACGCGAAGAGCGCCGACACAAGCGCGGCACACGGCAGCGTGAACACCCACGTGGCGAACACGCCCGAGATCAAGCTCCAGTTGATCTTCTTCCACTCGATCGCCGCCATCGACACAAAAATCACCGCGCCCACCTGGCAGTGGGTCGACGACACCGGCAACTTGAGCAGCGAGGCGACCACCACAGTACATGATGACGCGAACTCGGTGCAGAACGCGCGGTGGAAGTTGACGATCGCGATGTTCTTGCCAATCGTCTCCATGACCTTGTAGCCCCAGAGCAGCACGCCGAGCGCGAGCACGAGACCGGCCAAGGTCATGATCCACCACTGCGTCTCCGGGGTCGAGCACGAATCGATACCTCGGTTAAAGCCGTTGATCACGGCACCAAGAGCCGCGGTCGCGTTGGCGGTATCGTTCGAGCCGTGCGCGAACGACTGCATGCATGACACGAGGATGAGCACGTACTTGAACATCCACATGGCGTCCTGCTGCTCCTCGTTGAGGGCTTCGTACTCGGCCACGACCATGAGCGAGGCGCGGTCGGGCTCGTTGAGCAGCTGGGCATCCGAGTCGCGGACCTTCATCGCCAGATCGACTGGCTGGCCATTCGACAGACCTTCCACTCCCGGGGTCTGCACTTCCTTGTAGTCGGTCGGCTCCTCCTTCATCAGGTTCTCCATGTCGAGCTTGTTCTTGACGTTCACCGAAGGCATGTTCTTCTTGAGCCACGGCAGCAGGAAGACAATCACGGCGATCGCCACAACACCGGCGATGCCCGATGCGATGCCAATGGCCGTGGCCTTCTTGGTACCCTTGGTCGACGGCGACTTGACGATCGTAAGGAACGAGATCACAAACACCACCACAAAGTAGAGGATCGGCAGCGCAACGAGAGCGCGCGCGCGCGAGTTCTTGGCGGCGAAGATGAAGAAGTACGTGATATAGTACACGACCAGACAGAAGCAGCCGCTCATGATCGGAGAGATGACCCACGACGCGATGATGCCGCCCATGTCGTCCATCCCCCAGCGCACGCAGCCAAAGCCGTGGTATGTCACCGTCATACCCAGCACGGCCGACACGATCGCGTGCGTGGTCGACACGGGCATGTGGAAGTAGGTCGCCGTGAGCAGGAAACCTGATGCACCGATGAGCGACGCCATCATGCCGATGTAGTACAGCGACATGGACGAGTCACAGTAGCCGCACGCGAAGCAGTCCTTATCTGAAATGTTGGAGATACCCTTCTGGATCGACGACGACACACCGTAGCCGAGCGTGGACGCGCCCAGCACTTCAAAGATACCAGCGAGCACCACCGCCGGACGCAGCTTGATCGCGAACGAGTGGACCGACGTGGCCCAGGCGTTGGCGCCGTCGTTGCCACCGATGGCGAATGCCATGGCCGTGGCGAAGATGATGGTGAACACCAGGGTGACGTAGTTGCCCTTGAGGTCGATGTATTTGCTATCGTAAGCGGCGCAGGAACTGGCCGTGGCGCCGGCCGAGGACGAGCAGTCGAGCAGGCCAGTCGAACACGTGGCTTCCACCGCGAGCGTCAGCAGTTGGCGCGAGGCCGAGAGACCGAGAGACATCGCCATGGTAGAGTCGTGGATCGCGGATGTACGAGAGAAGACCGGGTAGGCTGGAGAAGGCGGATCGTCGAATGAATGCCAACGTTGGCGTCGGTCCGTCCGGCGGGGCGTAGGCGTTCGCGTTGGCGTTCGCGTTGGCGTTGGCGTTGGCGTTGGCGTTGGCGTCCTCCACACAACCAACGAGTTCTCAAGAGAGCCTCTGGATAGACGGTGGGTGATGGGCTCTGCCGTACGGATTCCCAGTCTGTGCTGATGAGCATAGCCACCGATGGACCATCAACCAGTGATTAACTATTTTAGTACATATACATGACTGCAACTGGGTTCCTCGACCTGCAGATTCAGCAGTGCTTAGAACCTCATAGTTTTAGTATTGAATAACCCCATGGTGAATCTCTTTCCATTCGAAGAAGATTCAACAAGAGCGCTTGGATTGGACAAATTTAGTCGAGACAAATTCAAGATTTTTCTTCTCTACAGATGGGCAGCACGAAATCTGCGAAATGTCAAAATGTCATGCCAAACTGCTTCCCCGCTAAAACCGAAGTCTCGCTTCCGAAAGTGACCCAGATTTTTGTCGATTTAGGTGGAACTGTGGAACCGTGTGCTTCTCAATGAGGGCTTCTACCGTCTTTCAGATCGTAGAGTACGGGCTGTGGCACCTGCCACAGAGTGGTTCTTGGACCGAACGCCAGTATCTTTTGTCTCAAGATGCTTCAAATGTACATTCTGAACTTCAAAGTACTACAGTAGTGGAAGTACTTGAAGACACTTCCCTGAAGCAAACTCTGTACACATGAACTATTACCTACACAATTCTTGGTGTGTAGCTGGTTGCTGAATGCAACTGCTCCAACTCTGTCGTTTTCATTTCTACGTATACGGTTCCGGGCGGTCTAATAAGTGACCTCCGTCCTTCCGGTCGAGGTGCGCGCGGACGACGAGAAGCTCGGTTAGCACAGCGGCAAAGTTGTTCTCCATCGCCGCCCAGCGATCGTTCACGCGGTCGGTTCGGCGGAACGTCCACTTGCGAGATGTAGGCAAAGCCGAACACGTCCTTCATCACCACGGGCGTGTTGGTCACAAACACCGTGAGCAGGAACGACAGCGTCACGGCGCCGATCATGTACTTGTTGTCGAAAATGCCCACGAGCATCGACTCGGTGAAGCTGCAGATCGTGAACGCGCGCAGCACTTTGGTCATGCAGAAGCAGATGAACGTCATGGTCTGCGCGCGGCCGAGGCCGTCACACATGCACTCGTAGTCGCCGCCGCGGCAGTAGATGTCATCGTCTTCATACGACATCATATTCTGCATGCCAGGGAACAACGCCGTGCCGTTCGAGTGCCGAGCAGCGCAGTTGCCGTACGTCCGCCAGCCCTTGCAGGTAGGCCGTGCCAAGGGTCTCGACAGCCGCAAGCTTGCAAACCAGAACGTTCTTCTTGACCATGGCGGCGGTGCCGACCGACAGGCATATCGTCAGGACCATCGGCAGACCTTCCGGCACAGCGCTGGCGGCGGGCAACACCGACACCATGATCATCGACAGCCACACGGGACGGTCCGGGTGCTTCGGGTCGCGGTTGCCGCGAAGCAGATCCACGATGAACACGAGCACGCAGATCGACATGGCGGCAGTGCCAATGAGGAATCCGAGCTTGTTGAGTGCCATCTGAAGCGGCGTCTGTTGGGTTCGTACTTTTCCAGGCAGCTCGCGAGCGGGTTGAGCGACTTTTTCTTCTTCTTTCCGCCGTCTTCAGGGGACTTTTGACTTGAGCGCGGCGATCGAGCGGACGCGGGTTTTCATCGCCGTCTCCACGACGATCCCGCAGGCGTTGCCGGCCGTGACTGTCGTGGACGAGAACACCATGTTGTCGGCTGTGAGCTTCTTGGACAGCGCCACATCGGCGTTGAAGCGCTTCGACACGTCTTCCGATTCGCCCGTGAACAGCATCTCGTTGACCTTGAGGTCCGAGCTGACGATGAGCCGGATATCAGCGGGCACGACGTCGCCTGTGACCAGCACGACAATGTCGCCGCGCACCAGCACCTTGCTGTCAATGACCTGCTGCTCGCCGTCGCGCAGGGCCACACACTGCGGACTGGCCATCTGCGCCAGCGCGTTGCCGGCTCTCTGCTCCTGCCAGATCGCGACGATGGCGTTCAACGTGACAATGAACAAGATCGCCGTGGCCTCCACGTTCTTGCCCAGCCCGAACGAGGCAATGGCCGCAACCAGCAAGATCGTGATGATCAGATTGTAGAACTGGAGCAGAAACAAGATCGCCAGCGGTGTGCGCGGCTCTTCTTCGAGCGCGTTCGGGCCGTAATCAGCGAGCCGCTGCGCGCACTGCGCGGCCGTGAGCCCGCGCTCGGAGTCCGTGCTCAGCTGCTTGACGATGCGGTCGATTGACTGCTTGTCCCCGTGCGTGGCGTCCAGGGCGTCGATGCTGACCAGCGACTCACGCGCTTCGTGTCGCTCAGGAAGCGCGTGCGGTGGTCTTGATCGGGCGTGTCGGCAGCGGAGGAGGAGAGTGAGCCCACCAGTGGCTCGTCCTCGTAGCTCATGTCGGCATAGTCGGTGACTCGAGGGGACGAGAGCGCGGCCGTGTGGGGCGAGAACATGGCGGTCAACACAAAGTGCGCGCCAGTCTCAGGCTTCTTCCGGGCGCCAGGCGAGAGCGAGAGCGACATTGTCAACTAGTCGTGAGAAAGGGCGGTGAGGCGGGCACAGACACCAGCGGGACAGGGAGGGGGGGGTCAGCGGAGACGCAGCGGAAAGCGGAGCGGAGCGGACGTGGTCGTCGGCGAGAGGACGGGAGGGGAGAGAGGAGAGAGGAGGGGCTTCCGTCCTGAGCACACCAGCGTGGAGGAGGACGGCGCGTGGGCCAGGATGAGGTAGATAGCGAGCGTACTGAGGGAGGCCGGAGGTGGGGCGGCTCAAGAGGGACATGGAGAGACCATCACTCTGCTGGATGCATCTTTGGAGTTTTGCTCCTGAGACCTTTCACGGTCACTACCCAACAAATCCACCCCGCAATCAGCAGTGACTGCGAACTCAGCGACCCCGAGCTCTTGTTCTTGATCAGGGTATCTGCGGATGTCCAGCTGGACCTTCGACTAAAGATTCGAGTGGAAAACGGACTGGTACGTCTACTTCACCAATCGAGGCCCAGAATCTCCACGTGGCGTATAGATTCAGCACACCAGAGCGCGGCGTGACCCCAACAGTGCACGGTGGCTCGCCCCCCCCTAGACATCACGCTTCGACTGATTAGTTGAAAGGCGCCTGCTGGACCGTACTCAGTACAGTGTCCAGAGGCAATGCTCGGCGCGTGCGTTGTGAGACCAGGCGACCGCCTTCTCCTCCAATAGCGTGAAGCTATCTGGAGTCAAGGTTCACTGTTTGGTTGACGAGATCAAGCTCACATGAACCTTCAAAGGTTCTCGTGAAGTTCAATCGCTAATTTTAATCAACCCCTACTGTCAGTAGGGATTGATTAAATTTCAGTTGTGCCAAACTAACCCACTAATTAACTGACCCTCAAGCTTTTCTGATGCAGTAGCTTGCACGATATTGAACCGCCACTAACAATGGTTCGGGATGGTTGTGGCCCACTTGAGGGTGCGTGGAAACGCAAAGAGACCAGAGGTGCGGAAGTGGAGGACTCTTCTGGCCACTCACAGAATCGCCAGGCAGCCTGCGGATAGAAATGCTGGCGAAGGATTTCATGGTCACGTACCTACAACAGTACATGTAGATACTGTACTCGGAGTTTTCTACGGTATCCTCTGCAGCTAGGGGCAGGATGAGGTCGAGCTGCACGTGAACCACGACGTAGTATTATATTTTGCATTATGGATACACTTGACGCACACGTATTAGTTCCGAAGGTTTCCAACTACCTCCACACGACGTTCCGCCAGAGACACGTAGGCGTGAGCACTGGCGCGGAGGGCTCGTAATTGGTCGCGGTACGCGGGTCAGCAAACCCGCCGGTGGACGACGCGAACGACGCCGCCGACATGAAGGACGCCGCCGACATGAACGAGGTAAACGACGGGGCCGACGCGACGGGCACACTAAAGCGCGGCGCGGAAAGCTCCATGGGGTCAAACTCGGGCGCCGAGGGCGTCACGTCATGGAAATCGATCGGCGACGAGGCGAGAAAGCGGTGGGCGACGGTCGAGTCGTCGAGCTTGTAGGTCGTCTTCGTTGGCTCGCTCATCGCATGACGGTGCGCCTGCCAGCCAAACAGCGAGAGCGAGAAGCGAGGGGAGGAGGAGGCTCGTGCATTGCGCGTGGTCGTCGGAGCGAGATCGCGCAACGGAGGCTTCTTCGGGCGAGCGATGCGCGCGCGAATCGCCTGGATTAAGTAGACAGTAGTCTCGAAGCCACGTGAGGCCATACACTTGCGTAGCGACGACAAACCCGCAAGAGGGGTGCGTGGGGGGCAGAATTGCTCGTCCTCAGTCCCGGGCAAATTGAGGAATGACGAAGAGAAGGCACAGTGGAGTGATTCTTTTGAGGATGGGTTGAGAAGTTTAGTCGTTTGAACTGGCCTGTGATTGGCTATATATCTGTTTAGACGCCCCCAACTGTCATACGCGTGGAGGTCCAATGTTCTCTGCGAAGAATGGTCTGTGGACACGATCGAGGCGCGATGCACCCGGTATTGGCGGCGCAGCGCGCAT
This sequence comes from Pythium dissimile, assembly GCA_023336445.1. Taxonomy (NCBI): domain Eukaryota; phylum Oomycota; class Peronosporomycetes; order Pythiales; family Pythiaceae; genus Pythium; species Pythium dissimile. Next base: position 108,429 of record JAADWZ010000020.1, on the reverse strand, counting down.
GGAAGGACGTGTGATATATGCGAAAATTCCGCAAGCGCCGCAGGATGTTGAAGCTGGCGGCTCAGTGTTCTTCGTTCTGTTGCGTTTGCGCAAGTCGGAACTTCCGACCTAGAAGTTCGTTGGAAGACAACGACGGATTGTATGTAGGGTGAGTGCTTGGATTGAAAACTTCCCAGTCTAACCGGCGATCGAATCAGCGATCTAACTGTTGGTCTAACCACTGGTCTAAAGGGTAATGTTAGGCATTCGTCGTGGCCATATTCTCTGGAAACCTGTCACTCTGCTCCATGTGAAGCCAAGGTGCTGCCAATTGGAGCCTGACGACGCCAGTGGCTGTCGCTGCCGTGTGTCTTGGCCCCTCGGGCATCACCAGGCGACCGCCAGGACGACGGGGACAGTACTATGAGCTGATGGTCGGCCCCCAAGCGTCGAGGTCACGTCGATTGTGCCGTTCATCGCTACAGATCGATCGACGTGGCAACTTCCACGCCACCGCCCACCCCCACACTCCAGTACTAATAGTCCTTCACGGTAGCCATAGAGACCGTGCGCCGCATTCGTCCGTTGCTATCGATGGCCTCCATTCTGCAAAGCAAAAACAAAACAAAAATCCCACTTGCCACTCGACCACGCACCAAGAAACGACCACGCGCGCCGCCGTGCTCGTCGAGATCCGCGCGTCTTCCTTCCGCGTGCCGGGAAACACGCTCAGGCAGCACCACCTGACCGTGTGCCTGGTCATCGACTTCTCGATCACGGTTCTCCAGCAGCATGTGACCTTGCCAGCCGTTGGCTCGTGACGCTGATCCCGCCTGAGGAGCTGGTCGTGGACGACCTCGTCTGGGGCACAAATGGCGAAGATCCTGCGCACCGTGCTCTCCAAAACAAAACTCCCAAGCGGAGACTCGTCGCTCCCGGGCGAATCCGAGCTTGCAGTGCTCACAGCGACGTCCGTGAACGCGACGGCCACTGGTGCTATAGGGCAAGAACGTGGCGTTTCAACAGCTCGCTGAGCTTTTGACGACGCCTGTAGCCCGCTCTTGTGCTCAGCATCGGCAATCGCTCGGTGGTCGGCCGCATCACGCAGCTTGCAAGCAAGACCGAAGAGCGCGAAACGACCTCATACAGATCAAGGTGAAGACGGTCGTCGCGCTCCATCGCCGTGCTATGTGGCGTTCCCGTGGCCGCCTCGTCTGCAACACACGAGCAAGACGCGATCCCGCCTTTTTTTTCAACGGCTTCCTCGTGATCGCCGTGACCAACGCGCCGTAAGGGCTGCCGCTCCACCCAGTCACCTCGCTACTTCTCATCACGACCTCACGTACGGCCTCGCCCAGGATCATCGTCAAGTGACTCGACTCTGTGGAGACGCTGGGTATTTTCACGCTCGTGGTCACCGAAACGACCAGTACGCTCACCAAGAATTACACGGTGGGTACCGACACGTGGATGTGCAGTGCAACCATGTGATTCCCGTCTCGCCGGCTGGATCAACCGACCATCCCAGTGATTCGTTGCAGTCTCGTGCTGCCCGCTTTCCAGCAGCGGCTCCCACACGCGCCACAGCCCGCGCCACAGCCCGCGCCCCACTCAGTGCCGAAGCGTCATCAGCCAGTGCAAGGACACGGAGGACCCGTCCGACGTTTCGCTTGTACGGTCTGCTCGGTTCCAGGCGCGGCGAGTTCCCCGATCGTGTTGGCGATTCCGCTCGCCCCATCCAACAAGTGGCGGCTCATGGTTTATGCCAGCGTCGGGCGATCTCGTGCGTCATGGGTGTCATTGGACGTGCTTGTCAACGGCACCCCCGGACGTGCTCGTCACCAAATGCTCGACATGTGGCGGTTCTCCACGGCGAAATCGCATCACTCGACGGCGCGTCTCGTGTGGAGCTTTATCTCCAGCGGACGAGATGTTTGGCGCCCGACGGACGTCGTGTGAAGGCCGTGGCCACTGTGCCACGTCACGCCGTCCACAGGGGATGACGGACGACTGCTCAGTCTGATATGACTACGACACGGCTGTGCTTGACCACCTACCGGTGAGAACAGCTCATCCAGGTTCTGCTGATATGGTCGCTCTGCCACAGAGCGCGCGGACATCAACAGCACACACACGCTCAAGCAGGCCGGTGTGGGCATGGCTACATGGTACTGAGCGGCAGCGCCGGGACTCGGCACGTGGGGACAACATTTCGTCCGTTCGTCAATCTCGCGTTCGGGCTGCTGTCAGATTTGTCGTCGATCCCGATTTTGAGTCTTGACCTGCTCAAAACCTCACTGAGCTCGAACCGGCCATCGGGCTCGCGTACAATGTCGCCTCAAGCGACCAACTCGTTCGTTTCTCCACCTTTCCCATGCTTCCTCCCTTGCCATCACTCGCCAAGAAAACGACCATGCGCGACGGCGTGCTGGGCGAGATCCACGCGTCTTCCTTGCTGACCAAGCACCAGCTCCGGGCCTTCAGAGCAACCAAGACCCACAGCCATGAAGACACCAGCGCGACGCCGTCTGTCGATGGACGACAACCGCTGTTCTCTCGATAGGCTTTCTCGAGCAGTTTTGACCTCCAAAATCGTAGACTCGTATTCCAAGTTTGTCCCGTTGTGCTACAAGGTCGTGCACGACGCGTGAGTCAGCTGATCCCGGCTAAGGAGCTGGTCGTGGGCGACGTCATGTGGGGAAGTCACGAAATCGGAGACGAAGTGCCCGCGGACCTGCGCGTCGTGCTCTGCAGCAGCCTCCGAGTAGAGCATTTCTCGCTTCCGAGCGAGTCCGAGCTCGTAGTGCTCACAGCTAGGTACGCGACGGTGCCGGTGCTCGAGGCAGGAACGTGGTGGTGTTGATCGCTCGCTGAGCTTCGACGGTTGGGGTCTCGGCGGCTCATGCTCAGCACTGGCAGCCGCATGGCGCAGCTCGCGACCAAGACTGCAGAGCGCAGGGCGTCTCGGATCGAGACGTCAGTGCGCTCCACCGTCGTGCTGGCGCTCACCATGGCCGCCGCGTTGTTCGCGCTGGGCGTGATCCGCATGCACGACCAAGACGGGATTACGACCTGTTTTTCTCAGCAACTTGCTCGTGATCATCGTCGCCACTGAGCCGCCAGAGCTGCCGCCTCACACAGTCACCGCGCTACTGCTGATCATCACGGCCAGGCGTATGAGCGTTGCGCAACATTTTCGTCGACCGAATCGACTGCGTGGAGATGCTGGACGCCATCGCGCTCGTGGCCACCGACATGACCAGTACGCTCACAAAAAAGATCATGCAGGTGGCCAACATGTGAATGGGCCGGGCCGTTGACAGCCGACCGACCAGCCGCAGCCCTCGCGCCCGACTCTCCCAACGGATACGGCCCACACACGTTGCTCATCCGCGGCGCTGGGCAGTGCAGTGGAACCACGCGGTGCTGGAGATCGGATCAAACGACGACCACGTGGACTCCGTCTCGCCTCGCCGGCTGGACCAACCGATCGTCACAGTACCGTAGTAGCAATCTCCTGCTGCTCAGTGTCCAGCAGTAGCTCCCGCACGCGTCACAGCTTCGATGCTCAGCCAGCACCGTGCGGCGAGTTACCCGACCCGGTTAACTCGTCCAAGAAGTGGCAGCTCGTGGCTGTGCCCACGCCAGCCGACTCATCGCCAAATGCTCGACCGACGTCGGTCTCTCACGGCGAAATCGCTTCAATCGAGGTGGTTCTCATGCTGGTATTTGTCTCCAGTGCCAGTGCACGAGCTGTTTGCCCCCAACAGACGTGGTGTAGTGGTCCGTGGCCACACGCCGTCCACGGGTCAGGAGGCAGTGGACGAGTCCCTCGTTCTGCAGTTCGATTTGCACGTTGGCGAACTGCCGGCGACCATGGATCTATCGCCGCGCAGGCATACCTGAGGCGATCCAGCCGTGCCACGATGCCGGCACGAAAGTGGTGATGGCCACGAGATTCGGCTACTCAGTGACGACGTCAACGTGCTCGAGCTGTCGGTGCCGTGCCACCAACCAAGCCCCTCGCCCGAAAAACGTATGACTGTTCAGTCTGATGTAACGACGACGCGGCTGTGCTCGACCACCTACCGAATGAGCAGCTCACCCAGATTTGCGATTGCTGATGAGGTCGCTCGTGGTTGCACACCTGACTTCAAGACGGGTCAAGCGCTGGGCGAGTGCGACTGCGTGGGCGCTGTGGATTACGGCGCCAACGACGCACCGGCGCTCAAGCAGACCGACAGGGGCATGGCTACGGTACTTAGAGGCAGCGACGCGGCTCGGCACGTGGAGCCGGCGACGTGGTGCTTTCCGAGACACCAGATTTTTGTCGATCGTGCGCGGCATCGATTCTGACTGCGTAGTCTTTGACACTCTCAGAAAACTATTGCGCACTGAGCACGCTGACGCTCGCGCCGGCGTCGATCATGATGTCTTTTTGTAGGGTCGTGATCTGCTCTCTTAGCTGGAACCAGTCATCGAGCTCGCGTACGCAGGCGAAGGCACCGGGAGCGAGATTATGCAGCGTCGACAGTGCGACCTCCTCATTCGTTGCTGTCGACTCGATCCATTCTCCAGGTCTCTCATTTCCCAGTCGAACACTCGACACGAAACGACCATGCGCGACGCCGTCAATGAACGAGAACTGTTTGATGGAGGGCGCTCGCCGCGCTCGTGGACACGGGTCTGCCATCGTTCCAGTATCGACGGTCTGCGCGCGTTGTGCGGCTTCAACCGGCTCTCGCAACCCGAACTCGTGTCGGACCTCAAGCTCATTCTGTGCCAACGTCTCGATCTGTTCGTCGATCTTCATCAGCAACGCCGGCGTGCTGAGCCCAGTCGCGTACCTGATCGACTAGGCCACGACGACGTCGCTGATGCTCCATCTCACCTTCGTGCTCTTGCTGATAGCAGTCCATACGTGCACGGTCACGTGTCTCCTACTACAGCGCTCGACTTGAAAAAAAAGCTAAGGACTCGTGCAGCTGACCCCACCTCAGGAGCTGGTCGTGGGCGACCTCGTGTGGGCTACGAAATCGGCGACAAGATGCCCCGAGCCTGCGCGTCGTGCTCTGCAGCATCTCAAAATGAAGATTTGGTCTCTCACGGGCGAGTCGGAGGTCGTAGTGCATTCAAGGACAGCGACGGCTCGGTGCTCGAGAGCACGAACATGGCATCCGACGGCTCGCTGTGCAACGGCTCGGCTCACCATGCCGCCAGAGCTGCCGTCCCACACAGTCCAGTCACCGCGCTGCTGTTCTTCATCATGGTCGTGCGCAACATCTTCGTCGAACGGCTCGACTGTGCGGAGACGATGGGCGCCGTCACGCTCATGGCCGCAAGTACGACCCACACGCTCAACAAGAACGTCATGACGGGTGAGGGTAGACCGTGCGTCCCAGCGGCTGTTGGCAATCGACCAGCCCTGCCTTCACGGTCGACTACTTCAGTGGATACGACGCCCAAGCGTTGTGTCTTCCGCGGTGCTGGGCTGTGAAACCACGCGAGGCTGCATATCGAGATCGACGACGACCACGTGACTCGTGAGCTACCGCAGGAAAACGGGATATCCGTCCAACGCTGCGCTGCGACGGTTCGCGGAGCGTCAGTGCTATGCTGACACCGGGCGCGGCGAATAGCACTATCGTGCTTGAGGTTCCGTTCTCGTCCAACCAGTGGCGTCTCGTGGTTTGTGCCAGGCCCGGCGACCTGAGCAGCACGGTGCCCCAGACGTGCTCATCACCGAATAGTTTGACATTTGTCGATCTCCTCAGCGAAATCGCATCACTCGACGGCGCGTCTCGTGCGGAGCTTTGTTTCCAGCGGACGAGATGTTTCGCTGCAGCAGACGTCGTGTGATGGCCGTGGCCACACCCCGCCCACAGGTCAGGAGACAGCCGAGGAGCTCCTCGTTCTGCACTTGCACTTTGGCGAGCTACTGTTGATTCGTCAGTGCCGCAACGCCGGCGTCAAAGTGGTGATAGTCAAAGGTAGTCGCCCACGAAATTTCGCTACTTTGAGACGACGTCTATGTGCCCGAGCTGCAGACGCCACCACCGACCAAGACCACACCCTATTGCGACTTGTCGGGTCGGGATGGCCCCGACCCGGCTGTGGCCTACAGCGCCGGGCTCGATCACCTTCACCCAGACTTGTGAAGACGTGGGTGCTCGTGGTTGCACCCACGACATTGAGGCAAGCCAAGCGCTGGGCGAGCGCGGTTGCGTGAGCGTTGCGGACTGTGGCGGCAGCGCCTCACCCGCGCTTAAGCAGGCGGACTGGGGCGTGGGTACGATACATGACGGCAGCTTCTTGGCTTGGCACGTGGACCCGGCGACCGGGTGAGACGCCAGCTTTTCGTCAATCACGCGCGGCATCGATTTAGACTGTGCGATCTTTGACAGCCTCACGGAAACTATTGCGTTCTGGACACGCTGACTCGTCTTTGGCCCGAGATCGCGCCGGTCGTCTTCAACTTCGTGTTCCGAATGTCGTTGAGTGTGTCGTCGATCGAGATGTTGAGTCTTGATCTGCTCATCAAGCTCTAACCAGCCATCTTGCTTGCATACCAAGGGCGCCGAGAGTGATGGTATGCAGCATCGCTTGCATGGTAGAGAGTGAGACCGGCGCATGTCGATGCCGCTGCGGCTGCACGTGTAAGTGTGTGTACCCCAAATTTGCCCGGATTGTCCAAGTCTCATCTGGAGCTCACACTGCTGCTGGTCGTGACCTGGTCTACTGTACGGCGCCTGAGTGCTCGCAATGACCACTGATTCGATCGCGTGCGATTCCAGTGAGAGCATCAAGGCGCGCGTGCGCAGGAAGGAGACCGACGGCAAGTGCTGGGGAGGCAACATCGTTGCTCATTCACCATCAAGACGAATTAGAACACCTTTTCATGTTGTATCAGTACATTTGGGCATGAGCTCACTGCATTTAATAATATATACTGAAAGAGAGAATATTACCAGATAATTTCGAGGCTGGTTCATGTGAGTGCGAGTCTCCACGTTGTGAGGCTAATTCGAGCTAATCGTAACCCAGCCTCTAGTAGGATACACCGTAACCCATGTCAGCCATTCCTTCTCTTTTTGCCACACTTCCCGCCAAAGCCAAGAGAAGCGTCCATGGCCATGGGACCGTCGCGGGGGAGCGCGCTCTTGCCTGCTGCGCTAGCGCCGCACCGTCGCTATGGGTCTAAGCGTCTTCTACACACGCGCCGCTTCCTGCTGATGGTTTGCTTGCTCGCGGTGGCACGGTCTGGTCCCTCCTTTGCGGCCGCTATGCGTGAGATAGTTTTTTTTCTTTCACCTCCGCATGGAGACTAACGCGCCTGCTCTGTGGATAGCCACCGCCAAGCCCAAGCCTGATATCGTGTCGCAGCCGTTCTCCTACTCCTGTGCGCCCCAGTCTATCCGTGATTCTTGGTGTACCCCACCCCATGGAGCAGAGCCGAACTGACTGCCTGACTGTTTCTATGCTCTAGACGGCGTGAAGCCCGACGTGGTGGTCGCGATCGAAGGCACCGAGATCTCAGGCTCGCAGATCCATCGCCCGCAGGCCAAGCCCAAAGTCCCGGTGGCACCGCGCGTAACCAGCAAAGCCAAGGTTACGCCTTCGACCACCCCAACCGCTCGTGTAACCAAACCGACGGCACCAAAGCCCTTACCCAAGCCAGTGCGCCAGAGCTCGGCGCTTTGGCCCTATGACCTCACGGAGGAGCTCACGCACCAGGAGATCATGACGATCCTCGTGGCCATCGTCTCGTCGCTCGGGCTGCTCGGGCTCGTGGCCGCGGCGACGTGGTACCTCGCGACGTTCGCGTGGCAAACCATGCGCGAGCAGCAGCTGCTCGCCGCGGTCTTTGATGTCAGCTCTGCGACGGCGCAGGAGCTGCAGCAGCGGATCGACCAGAGCGGCCACGCGATGCCGCTGCTGCTGCGGTCGCTCGCGGCGGCTCGCGTGCGGCTCGTGCAGCTGCTAGAAGTGGCGGACAAGCTGCTCGAAACCACAGCAAGCCTTTCATTTGACGAGAAAGTGCTGCAGATTAGCGGACTGCCACCAGTTCCAAGCGAAGGCACCTCAGGCAAGGACCAGAACATGACTTTCTTCCACATCTTGAGCGCGATCGAGTCGCTGCAGTGCCATGGCGAGTCGATCGCCGTTGAGCTCACGGCGACGGTCGTGCCGCTGCGCTGGAAGCGCCAAGTGGATGTGGCGCGATCCGTGGACGAGCTCACCAAGCGGATGTTGGCGCTGCGCCGGCGTCACGCGGAGATCCAGGTGCTGCAGCAGCGTGTGGTGGACGCGCTCGAGAAACGCCATGTGGACGGAGAAGCGATCGACCAGCACAAACTCGAGCATCTCATCGCCGCGCTGCGGCAGGCGCCGCTGGCGGGCAGCCACCCCCCGGCAGCAGCCACTGCGCAGCTCGCCAGCCCGCTCAAAATGAAGCGGCCGAGCCAGACCACGAAAGACGAGTTTGGGTTCTTTCTGCGGTCCTTTGACGAGCTCAAAGAGAAAAAAAAAGTGCAAGTGGAGCTCGAGCAGGCGTTCACCAAGCTGACGATGGAGGCCAAGCAGGTGTCGCCGCTGCAAGTGGAGGTGGAGGTGAAGAAGGAAGTGGAGATCAAGAAGGAAGAACCGAAAAAGAGCCGGTTTTTCAGCAAAACGTCCCCGGCTGTGGTCTCGGCGCCCACGACTGCGGCGACGGCGACCATGACGACGGCGACCACCTCGACGACGACAGTGACGACGCTTCTGGACGGCGCGTGGACACGGACGCTCGAGAGCTGGGTGGACAGGGCCGACGAGATGGAGGTGACCCACTTGGAAGAGGTCAAGCGAGCGCAGTTTATGCTGGAGGAAGCCAAGCGCGAGTCGTTCTGTCTGCTCAACACGAGTCGCGACGCGATGCAGAGCGTGGAGTCACTCAAAGCCAGCCTGGTGTCGCTCGGCGCCGACCCGAAAGCCGCAGTGCTCACCGCGGCCGAGATTTACTCGAGTCGGTCCAACATGCTGATGCTGACGACTACACTGAGGAGCGTGTTTGACGAGTTTAGAAAAGGCGACCTGATCAAGATGGAGGACCGACGTCGGCGCCACGCGCAGAAAGAGCGCGAGAAGCGGGAACGCGCGGTCGCCAAGTTCCGCATGAAGCAGCATTTGATGGCCGAGAAAATGGAGCTCAAGCGCGCGCTCGAGCGCGAACAGCAAGAGCGAGAGCGCGCGCGCCGCGAGAAAGAAGAGCTCGACGCGTTCATCTGCCAAACCAAGCAGGACCGCCGGCAGTTTGTGTGGATGATCACGAAACTGGACGTGCTGATCGTGCTCCTGGTCATGGCGATCGTTTTCTTTGATAGTCTCACGCGCCAGTTTGACCTACTCAAGCCGTCCTGCGCAGCAGCAGCAGCGAGCGCGTCGTTGTCCTCCTCCTCTATGCTCGGCTTTTCGTCCGTGCTATCGTCTTCGTGGTGGCCCACCAACTCGCTGTCTCTGCTGCAGTGCCGAATCGAGTACGGCGTCAAAGTGACGGGGCTATTCCTCGCCTTCGGGCTCGCATTCTACATCATTGCGCAGCTCAACCTGCTCACGATGGCGCTTCCGGTCGTGATCGCCGCGGGGCTCTACCACGTGCGCACCGAGTGGATGAACATGCTGTTCCGGCTGCCAGTGCTGCTCGTGCTGTACGGTTTCAACTCGATGGTGCTGTATTTATTGAACCAGTCGCTGAGCGAGGACGACCCCAAGCAGCCAACCAAAGTCAAGCGGCGCGCGCTGCTGCTCTACGTTGTGTTCCCAGTCGTCTCGGTGCTGCTGAGCGTCGTCGTGAGCATCACAATCGCGTGCGACCACCCGCACGAGTGCGTCGTCACCGCCATTGACGTGACGCGCACATCCTTTGTGAGCATCTGGCAAGTTGCGCAACAAGCATATCACCTATGAACACATCCAACCTACCCACCCAACGTGTAGCAATGTACAAAACTCAAAACTGATCCTCCATAGTGAGACCCAGCCAGAGACTGCAACCAGGGAACGGGAGAGGGGGCAGTCGAGGTTTGTTGTTGCGTGCTTTTTTGTTAGTTTCTCCAGTTTCTCATCAGATTTTCGGTGGATACAAATGCGAAAGGAAGAAGGAAGAAGCAGCCAAATGACAAAGAGCGATGGGAGCCTACGTGAAGATTACGCAGAGCGCGGCCGCGAGGGTGCCGGCGGCCGCGGCGATGCCCACGCGCATCATGTTGGCGGGCATGGGCTCGTTGGCGTCGAGCACCACAGGCTCGTCGTCCACCTCGGGCGCGTCGCTGACCGGTTTGGGCTGTGGGGTCTTTTTGGGTTGTTTCTTCATCTTGGATGGCGAGAAAGAGGGCGCAGCTGTCCGATTTGGTGGGGGCGTGGACGGCTCCTCGCGAGGAGCAAGCAGGCAAGACGAGTCGTCGGGCTCCGAGTCGCTGCTGAGCAGATCGTGCGGGTCGGTGAACTGCACATAAAACGGGCGTTAATCGGTGAGCGAACTGGTGGAGAGGCGCGCATGCTCTAGGTACGTACGTCAAGATCGTGGCGAAAAATGTGGTCGGCGTGGTGCACGAGCGTGTGCACGAAGCAGGCGCCGAGTTCTGCGGCAGTAGCGGCCGTAGACGACGCCGACGCGGGCTTTGCCGACTGCTCGAGGCAGAAAATCACAGCATGCTGACGGTGGATGATGTGGTCGAGCAGCTACAGAAATGACCATATCAAAATGAGCACCAACCACCATCTTCTGGAACGAATCCTGTTCTCGATTTGTTGGCTGCTTACCATTTTGGACGGATCGCAGACTTCGAGCCATCGCCAGAGCGTGGTGAGCGCGTCGAGGCATTCGCGCTGTTCGATGCTAAGCGAGTCGATCGCGTTGACAAGCGGATATAGAAGCGACACAGCGACCGGTTCGTTCTTGGATTGGGAGGGTCCTTTCGCGAGGTACTCGAGCGTCGAGGCGAGCATGCCCATGGCATCGCAGCGAACAATCGGCGCGTGTGCGAGCTGGATGAGAAAACTGTTCAATAAACGCACAAGCAGCCGGCACTGGGTCTTGGGCTTGACGTTTTGCTGTCGGAAGATGCGCTTGATGGCGGCAAACACTGTCTTTTCCTGGATTAATCCGTCAAACTGGTTGCTGTCAATCTCGCATTGCACGCACGCGAGCACCGCCGCGTGGATTTGCAGCTCGATCTCGCTGGCGGTGGACTCGACCAGCAGCTCCACGGCCTTGGTCTCTGGGAAGAAGATCTCGTGGAGCTGCAGGCCGTCCCGCTGCTGCAGTCGCGAGAGCAGCACGTAGAGATACAGCGCGAGGATGCGGATCACGTGGAGCACGAGCAGCGGCGCGTCCAGCGGCTCAATCGAAGCAGCAGAACCAAACGATTTGCTGGTGGCCGATTGCTGCTGCTGGTTCACGGGCGAGGAAGCCACCACGCTCTTGGCTTGCGCAGCAGCCTTGCCGGGCTTGTGCTTGTTGGTGCGCGCCATTGTGCGTGGGGCGGCCGGAGGAATGGTAAAGTAGAGAGAGCAGGCGGCGAAGGCAGGAACGACGAGCTACGGAGGCGCGACCGACGCGAGCTAGCAGACGTTGGTGATGGCTGCAAATAGATTGGCGCTTTTCGTGCTGGTCGATTCCTTTGCTTCAATCCACGACGAAAGCAGGAGAGGCGCCGCTTTATTTAGCGTTGCAAGGGGATGCGGTGAATGGGATGGTGGCTGCCTTGAGCAGAGGCAAGCAAAGTGGAGCAACCTCCGACCTGGCTGGTCACAGTTGTGAGATTTGAAGTGACCGGTCACCAGTGACTGGCCGCGAGCTGCTCATTTCAGCCAATGAGATATCAGCTGATGAGATACGGACCTACTGGATTGGTCAATGAAAATCTGATGATGACGGGCCGGGTATGGTTGACTCGACAGAACGATTGGCTATAAATCTGCTTTTGGCGTAACCTCTTGCAAATCTGAGGGTACAGTGTAACCTTGACAGAGAGTCGGAAAAAAAGGATGTCAGCGCGCAGCATTGCCACGCGAGCAGCTACAAACGGATCGCTGGCAGTGCCAATTCCCCGATCGCCATGGCCCGCAAGAAGCGCCAGTACTTGCCCGCCATCTCGTGGCACGTGGGCGCGCATCTGTCGGGCGTGCTGGTGCTCGCACTGTCCTACGTGCAGCAGGCGCGCGTGGTGGCGGCGCTGCGCTGGTCGCTCTTCGCCTTCTTCCTGCTCGCGAGCCTCGACGTGGTGCTCTCGCGGTACCACCTCTGGAAGTTCCAGCCTGTCGAGCCCAAGCCCAAGCGGTACGCACTGATCACAGGCGCGACAGCGGGACTGGGCCGCGAGATCGCCTACATGCTCGCCGAGAAGAAGTACTCGCTCATCGTGGTCGACCCGGATGAGCCCATTTTGGAGCGCATGCGCGCGGAGATCGAGTTCGTCAACAAGCCCGTGGACGTGGAGTACTGTCCATGCGATTTGTCGACGACCAGTGGCATCCAGAAGCTCATCGAGTTCCTCAAGGAGAAGAACTTTGTCATTGACATTCTGGTGAACGCTGCGAATGAACTCGAGGTCCAACACTTCCACGAGACGCCAGCCGAGAAGCTGGAAGGTTTGCTGCAAGCTAACATTAATGCAATGGTGCGCATCACGCACGCCGTCGTCGAGGGCATGGCCAAGCGCGGTGTCGGGCGCGTGCTCAACATTTCCACACTCGGTGCGGTTGCGAGTACGCCAACAGCGGCGATCTTTGGCGCGTCGAAGGCGTTTGGGACCAGCTTCAGCGAAGCGATCAACTACGAGCTTCGCGCAACCGGTGTGACGGTGACGAGCTTCCTTGCGGGCCCTCTGGAAGTGAATGTGGGCGACCCGAACGCGACCAAGAGTCAGCTCTCGACGGCTGAATACTATCCGTGGGTCGTGCACCCGAAAGACGCTGCGACGTTCGCGATCGACGCGCTGTTTGACGCGAAAGAAGTGGCCTACGACGCCTACTTGAATCAGTTCTGGGCGTTCCTGCTGCGTGCATTTGTGCCCACACGCGTCGGCCAGGCACTCATAGCGATGGCGTGGCAGACGCCGAGCAAGGCCTGGCAGCAGCTCAAGCGAGAAAGTAATGACGCCACGTAAATCACGAGCCAGTGCGCGAGCTGTGCAATCTACTAATGAGTACCATCAGTTGTCGCCACGTTTCACTAACTCATCTAGGCTTGTATGTGCGGTCTTTGTGTTGTGTGTGCGAAGCCATCGGTTCTTCTTGAGCTGTGGAGGTAGAAAGGTGTTTCAATACTGCCACGGTGATGGAGCACCGAGACACGGAGATAAAATCTAATTTAATGATTAGCAATTTTGCCGCATTTTCATGATTAGGCTTTTGGGCAAACACTGACAAGGTTAGCCAAATTACCGTTAACCTTGTCGGGAATCTGTAAAACCTTCTATTCAAGGTTTTATCATACACGAGGTGTTGAGGTGTTTTGCCGCTTCCACTCACGAAGAGCTCCACGAAAAGCCACCAACCAGCATTGACGGCCCATCTATTGGCTGGTGGTGAATATCCGCGGCGAGCGCGCATTTAGTGCCCACTCATTGCAACCATGGCGGGCGACGGCAAGACCAAGAAGAGCAAGAGCAAGAGCAAGAAGGAGGCGGCCGCCGCCGCCGCTGCATTCGGCTCCTCGTGGCCGGCGACCAACCCGTCGTCCGTGGCGCGCTCGTGCCCGACCAAGACCAACGACAAGCTCCAGAAGCTCGTGGCCCCGCATGTCGAGTCGTTCAACTTCTTCCTCACGCAGGGGCTTGACCTCGCGATCGCCGACATGCCCAAGGTGCTGATCGATGTGCCCAACCAGCAGCAGATGGCCATGTGGATCGAGAGCGCGCAGATCGGCTTCCCGACCAGCGAGAACCAGATCACGGGCGAGCGCAAGCTGCTGCCCAGCGAGTGCCGCCAGCGCGGCATCTCGTACTCGGCGCCGCTCGTGGTGACGCTCGCGCGCACGTTCGCCGGCTCGAACAATGTCGAGCGCATCCAGCGCGTGGTCGGCGACGTGCCCATCATGGTGCGCTCCAAGCGCTGCCACTTGGCGGGGCTCTCGCCTCCCGAGCTCGTCCAGGCGCGCGAAGAGGCCAACGAGATGGGCGGCTATTTCATCTGTAACGGCAACGAGCGCTGCGTGCGTCTGCTGCAAATGCCGCGCCGCCACCACGTCATGGCTGTGCGCCGTGGCGCGTTCGCGAACCGCGGCGCGCTCTACACGGAGCTCGCGGTGTTTATGAAGTGCGTCAAGCGCGACCAGTCGGCGGTCACCGTGACCATGCACTACTTGGAAGACGGTAACGCGACGATCCGATTCGGCGTGCGCAAGCAAGAATTTCTGATCCCCGTGGGCCTGCTGCTCAAGGCCTTGTTCCCGCTGACCGACCGCGAGATCTACGAGCGCGTGCTGCGTGGTGAGCACGAGAACACATACCTGAGCGCGCGTGTCGAGCTGATTCTGCGCGAAGCCAAGAAGTTCTCGATCTACTCGCGGGACGAGGCGCTCGCCTACTTGGGGAAGCACTTCCGCCACGTGATGCCCAACGTATACGAGTCGATGAGCAACGTCGAAGTGGGCTCCAAGATGATCGACGAGTTTTTGTTTGTCCACATCCCCAAGGGTGAGAAAGGCCGTACCCAGAAAGTCGAGCTCGTGTGCCTCATGCTGCGCAAGCTGTACTCGTTCGCCAAGGGCGACATCCGCGAGGACAACTCAGACTCCGTGATGAACCACGAGCTGCTGTTACCCGGCCACCTGTACGGCATGATCATGAAGGAGAATCTCATGGAGATGGTCTCGGCGATCCGCGCCAACATCCTCAAGGACGCGCAGTCCACCAAGAAGGCGATCGTGATGGACCAGATTTACGTGCGCAAGATGTGGGAGCGCACCTCCAATATTGGCCACGCCATGACCTACTTCCTCAACACGGGAAACCTGCGCTCGTCCAGTGGGCTCGATCTCATGCAGGTCGCTGGCTACACCATCGTCGCCGAGAAGCTCAACTATTACCGGTACTTTTCGCATTTCCGCTCGGTGCATCGAGGCCAGTTCTTCACGGAGATGAAGACCACTGCCGTGCGCAAGCTGCTGCCCGACTCGTGGGGCTTCTTGTGCCCAGTGCACACACCCGACGGCTCGCCGTGCGGGCTGCTGAACCACTTGGCGGTCGAGTGTGAGCTCGTGTGCTACCCGCCGCACAACGCGGACGAGTACTTGCAGATGGAGCTCAAGCTCGCGCGCTTTTTGACGTCGCTCGGGATGATCCCGACCAGCGGCTACGCTGACGGCGCGCTCGTGGTGCCGTACCACTACTTGCCAGTCATGCTGAACGGCAAAGTGCTCGGCGGTGCGCCGCTCGAAGTGTGCAAGCGTCTCGCGGATGTGCTGCGCAAGATCAAGTCGGCGCGCTCAGCCGAGGAGCGCCAGAGCCACGGGATTGTCGAGAACCTCGAGGTGTGTCTCATCCAGCCGACGCTGGGTGGCTGCTTCCCGGGTCTCTTTCTCTCGGCGGATGCCGCTCGCATGTCGCGCCCCGTCAAGCAGATGGACACGCAGCTCGTCGAGTGGATCGGCCCGATGGAGCAGGTCTTCATGGACATCGCCGTGACCAAGGTCGACGTTCGCCCCGCGACGACCCACATGGAGATCAAGCCAACCAACATGCTCTCGCTGGTGGCCTCGCTCACGCCGTTCTCGGACTACAACCAGTCGCCGCGAAACATGTACCAGTGCCAGATGGCCAAGCAGACCATGGGCACGCCCGCGCACTCGATCGTGCACCGCACGGATAACAAGATGTACCGTATCCAGTCGCCGCAGGTGCCGATCGTCCAGAACGAGCGCCTCCGCGAGTACCAGCTGGACGAGTACCCGCTGGGCACGAACGCCGTCGTCGCGGTGATCTCGTACACAGGGTACGACATGGAAGATGCCATGATCCTCAACAAGTCGGCCTACGAACGCGGCTTTGGCCACGCCTCCGTGTACAAGCAAATCTTGGTGGACATTGGCGCCGAAGGCAAGCAGGGCAGCCGCGCCTCCAAGAAGTTTTTCTCCAACGTCAAGCCCAACAGCGGCGACTCGGAGCTCTGCACGGCCAAGCTCGACCGCGACGGGTTCCCTCACATTGGCCAGGTGGTCAACCAGGGCGACCCATTGGCGTGCTGGATCGACGAGACCACCGGCGAGCACCACTACCAGAAGCACAAGGAGAGCGAGCCGGCGATCATCGAGCAGATCTCAATGGTCGGCGGCCCCACGCAGGCCTCGGAGCACACGCGCGCGAGCGTTAAGCTGCGTTTCTGCCGAAACCCGACGATCGGCGACAAGTTTTCGTCGCGCCACGGCCAGAAAGGCGTGATGAGTATCCTGTGGCCGCAGGAAAACATGCCGTTCTCCGAGTCGGGCATGTCGCCGGACATTATCATCAACCCGCACGCGTTCCCGTCACGCATGACCATTGGCATGCTGATCGAGTCGATGGCGGCCAAGACGGGCGCGCTCAAGGGCAAGTACATGGACTCGACGCCCTTCCAGTTTAGCGAGAAGGACCGCGTGATCGACTACTTTGGCGAGCAGCTGCGCGAGCACGGCTACAACTACATGGGCTCGGAGCCGCTCTACTCGGGCATCTCGGGGACGGTCATGCACGCCGACATCTACATGGGCGTCGTGTACTACCAGCGGTTGCGCCACATGGTCAGCGACAAGTCGCAGGTGCGCGCCACGGGCAAGATGAACTCGCTCACGCGACAGCCCGTGAAAGGCCGTAAAAAGGGCGGCGGCATCCGGTTCGGCGAGATGGAGCGCGACTCGCTGCTGGCCCACGGCTGCGCGTTTTTGCTGCAGGATCGTCTCATGAACTGTTCCGACAAGCACATTGCGACCGTGTGCACCAATTGCGGCTCGCTGCTGTCAAACGCCACGCAGCGCGCGACTGTCGAAACGGCCGGCCAGGGCGACCTGGCCATCGCCATGAAGAGCAAGACCCAGTGGTACTGCACGGTCTGCCAGACGGGCGAAGGCTGCGAGGCCGTGGCCATGCCCTACGTGTTCCGGTACCTCGCGAACGAGCTCGCGGCCATGAACATCAAGATGAGCCTGAGCTTGAAGAGCTGCTGAAACACCAACCAAACATAGACGAGACGGGGTGGGTGGGAATAGAAAGATATTCAAGTGTTTGGATTCGGCGAAAATGGATGTTGACGTTGTATTTACAGCCAATTGAATGAAGCTGGTCATTGACAGCGATCTTCGTTTTCGATGAAGAGCTCCACGAGCGAAAAAAGAAAAACATGGCCGAGTCCACGACGATCGCGTACGTGGACTGCTCCGCGGGCGTCGCGGGCGACATGCTGCTGGGCGCGCTCATCGACGCGGTGCGTGAACAAGCGCAGGCACTGCGCTTTCTGTATCGGGCTCGCTCGACGCTTACAGACTTGTGGATCTCTTTCCAATGCCAGGGAGCTCCCATCGAAGGGATCAAGCGCGCGCTGTCGACGCTCCCGGGGATCGAAGGCGAGTGGGATCTCCACACAAAGAAGACGTGGAAAGGACCAGGGCGTATCGCTGGTACAAAGGTGGAGGTGGTGTCCAAGTATGACCACCGGAGTGCGCCTGTGCCCGGTGCGGTGAGTCATGACCCTGCCCACGAACACAGCCATGACCATCACCATAGCCACAGTCACGATCATGGTCACGAGAACAGCCACAGTTACGATCATGCTCGTGAGCACAGCCATGACCACGAAAATAATAGCCACAGTCATGATCATAGCCACAGTCACGGCCATGATCACGGCCATGACCACGGCCACAGCCACGATCACGCTGACGGCGGCGAGCCGATGCGCAACTTGAACGACATCTCGTCGATGATCGAGAAGAGCGCGCTCTCTCCGTGGGCCAAAGAGAAGAGCGTCGCCGCGTTCAAGTTATTGGCCGAGGCGGAGGCGCACACGCACGGCACGACCATCGACGAGATCCACTTCCACGAGGTAGGCGCGATCGACAGCATCGTGGACACGGTAGGCTCCATCGTCGCCATGGACCTGCTCGGGGTGCGACAAGTGTACAGCTCATTTCTGCCGTTTTCATCCGGCACCGTGCACTGCGCGCACGGAATCCTGCCCGTTCCACCGCCCGCGACGTTCCGCCTGATGATTGGCGTGCCGGTGTGCCCAGCACCGAAAGGCGCCACGGGCGAACTGGTGACCCCGACGGGCATCAGCCTCATCAAGGCTCTCACAACCGCGTACTGCGAGCCACCAACTTTTGTGCCAACCCACACTGGTGTTGGTGCCGGCACCAAGGAGTTCGCCCGCCACGCCAACATCGTCCGAGTGTCGATTGGTCAAAAACTTGATCCAATGGTAAAATCTCAAGGCGCTGTAACTGTCTCGGCTGAGCCGACCACCCACCGCGAGCGCGTAGTGGTGCTCGAGACCAACATCGACGACCTCAACCCGCAGGTCCTGGGATACGTGCACGAACTGCTGCTGGACAAGCACGAAGCACTGGACGTCTGGACCACGCCCATCCAGATGAAAAAGAACCGACCGGGCACCATGCTCAGCGTGCTGTGCAGAGAAGAGCATGAAGCCAACATCACGGCTGTCTTGTTCCGCGAGACCACGACTCTGGGCGTGCGCAGGTAAGTTGGTGGTACTGTGGCTCTCTTCGTTCAGGCTCTGATCCATTGCTGTGATCTGTTGCGAGGGATAGGAGTTCCATGGAGCGGACGACTCTGGATCGCCGATTCGTGCCGGTGAGCTACGCGAACCGGAGTGTCAACGTCAAACTTGGCTTGCTGGATGGGGAAATCGTCAACATCCATCCAGAGTACGAGCACTGCAAGGTTTGTTCGATCGATTGGAGAGTCGACATGCATGGATCCGCTGTTTATCTGGATTTGATTTGATTTGTAGGTCATTGCGAGGGAGAGCAACGTGCCGCTGGTGGAATTGATGAGCGCAGTCAAACAACTGGCGGCTACACTGATCGTGGGCGGCACGAGCACAGCACACGTCACCTGATTATCAGTGGAGCAGAGAACTATTTAGCTCCTTCTCGCTGCAAGTGGAAGGAGGAGCTGGATTCAGAATTTGTGGAGAACTGTGGTGAACCCACCGGGCGACTGATCTATCATGATATAACCGCTAGATACCGGTATTTCCTCCCATCCCATCACGAACAGTCCAGTAGAACCTTTCAAATCGAATATCTACACTGATCGTATTTCATCCCGCAGTCTCTGGGTCTATCCATCACTTTTCCCAGGGTGTGACAGTAGTGTCGCTGCGCAAATCCGAAGCCACCCGACCTGTTCCTTCCAAAGCTAGCACCCAACCGCGGCTCGTGCTGCTTGCCGCGGGCCCCACAGCGTGCGCCCCACTTTGCCATCGGCGCGACCACGCAGCGCAGCGTCTGCGCGCGTATCTCTACTACCGAATCGTGGCGCTCTCGCCGCCACAGCCGCGCAATCCAGCATTTGCCCCAAGTGGTCTAACCAGCACTAGCACCCCACCATGAAGGCGATTCGTGCGCGCGTCTCGGGCTCGCGCGTGCGGTACATGAAAGAAGGTTTCGATTTAGATCTCACGTACATCACGCCGTCACTCATCGCCATGGGCTACCCGGCCACGGGCGTGGAGAAGACGTACCGCAACGACATTAGCGAGGTCTCGAGCTTTCTCAACTCGCGCCACAGCGGCGCCTACCGCGTGTACAACCTGAGCGAGCGGCGGTACGACTATTCCAAGTTTGAGCACCGCGTGAGCGAGTGCGGCTTCCCGGACCACCACCCGCCGCCGCTGCAACAGCTGCTCGACATCATGAACGACATGCTCGAGTGGTCGTCGCGAAACGACGAGAACGTGGTCGTGGTCCACTGCCTCGCGGGCAAAGGCCGCACCGGCGTGGTCTGCTCGTGCTTTTTACTGCTCACCGGGTTTTACGGCAACGTGTTTGCCGTCGAGAGCGACCGCGAGCTGCGCCACATGGCCAACGAAGCGATCCGCGACTTTTGGAACGCCCGCGGCCAGGGCGTGCGCTACCCGAGCCAGGCGCTGTACATTTACTACTTTGCGCGCGTGCTACGGCGGCTCCACGCTGTGCCGCGCGCGATCCCGCCGCTGCGCGCGGCAAAGAAAATGGTGGGTCGTTGAATTTTTTGTGGTGGTGTAGTTTTTGAGGCCTACTAACGCATTTTGCCTTTTTCGTTACGGTAGCTGCTCAAGCGCGTGGTGCTGAACGGGATCCCGGACTATGAAGTGCCGCCGCGCGGCGGCTGCACGCCGTTTTTGCAGGTGCTGCCGGCGCCGTCGCAGCACGATAAGCCGGAGTTGCTGTACAACAGCTCGTGGCAGAACCCGAACTTCGAGACGTACGCGCCCGACCCGAAAGGGAGCATCGTGTTTGAAACTAACTGCGTGATCCAGGGCGACGTGCTGATCCGCGGCTTCCACGCCAACTCGTACTCAGTGCTCGGGCGCCACGTGGTGCAGATGTTCCACGTGACGTTCAACACGGACTTTTTCCGGAAAAATGTGCGTTTGTGGACACGCCATCCTGGCTGGATTGGATGACGAACTGACCGCGTGTGTTTCTACCCATCCATCCCATCAAAAGTGCGATCTGCTTCGGCTGCGCAAGAAAGAGGTCGACGAGGCCCACGACAATGCACGCTTCCCGTCCACGTTCTGCTTGGATTGCTACGTGGAGCCCGTGGTCGACGACGAACCGCACGAGTTCAACGAGCACTACGACATCGTCAACGCCGACGGGGTCAACGCGCAGCGGCTGCAGCTCTCTGACGGCGAAGAGGTCTCGTCGGACACGACGACGGTTCGAGGCAGCGACATCCGAAATTCTCTTGACCGACGAACCAGCATGAGCGATCAGACCGACAGACGGTCGACGTTGCACCGCGAGCCGAGTCTCCAGCCCAAGCCGGCCATGACTATGATGGGCTGGCTGTACAAGCAAGGCGGCTTTGTGCGCAGTTGGAAGAAGCGGTGGTTTGTCGCGCGCGACGGCCAGCTCACGTACTTTGAAAGCGCGTCCGACCCAACGCCACTGGGCGTTGTGGACTTGAAAGGCGCCCATGTGGACACGGCGTTCGCGGAAGAGACCACTGCGCGGAACAAGTATCTGTCCTACTTCAAGGTCGTACCGCGGAAAAAGGACGATCGCACGTGGTATTTCGGCGCCGATTCGGAAAAAGACATGGCGAAATGGATCCGCGTGTTGTCCACGCAGAGCTGCCACGGAATGGAAGGTGTACCTGCCGCTGCGCCGATGTCTGCACCGCTTTCTCGAGGTAGACAGAGCAGTCCAGGCCCTCCACGTCCCGACCCCCCAGCTCTTGTGCGCCGACGCTCTTCGCTCACGTACCGCAAGAGCGAATTCGCCTACCCGCACGGCCACGAGCGGAGCAGCACATTCAACGAGCAGCGGCTCTCGGATTCGCGCGCGATGGGGCTCAAGCGCGGCGCGGCGTCGAGTATGTTTAACCTCTCTGCCTCGGCATCGTCGAACAGAGCCGTGCGCGGCTCGATCAGAAACCCGGGTGGTATCGCTCGAAGTCCGCCGGCGAACATGAAGACCCACCAGGTCGCTCGTGTGAGCAGCAATAGTAGCGACGCATTCTCCACGCAGTCGCTGGATTCCGGGCGGTTTAAGAGAAGCGGTTTGCTGCCCACGACAGTGGGCGAAGGGCTCAAAGAAGAAGATGAGGACGAAGACGGGGATGAGGACGAGGTGGATGGCAACTTCTTCATGAGCAGTGCTGTGCCCTCGTTTGCCAAGTCAAAGCCTCTTGAGCGAGGACTCGTTCTGTCGGAGCACGATCGCCAGACCGTGCTGGAGGAAGTCACGGACGATTTCAAGATCGGCATGTACATTTACACGGCCGACGAGCTCCAGGCCGCGACCAAGATGCAGCAATATGTGAACCGCACGACCATGGAGTCGAAGACGGGCGAGCGGATACCCATTGTGCGGTGCGTGAAAGAGGCGCTAGCGCGGCACGACTTTGACTATGCCGAGCAAGTGATGACGGAAATCGTGGCGATCAAGTTCCCTGTGCTCGTGGACGCGATGGACTGCAATCCGGCGATGTTTATTGATACGATTTGTAGCGGTAACGTGATCGACCACGCGGTCTCACCATCTCCGCCGCGCTTGTCCGGGTCGTCAGCACCACAATCGTCGACGTCGTCGGCGCGACGGTCGTCAACGTCGTCGTCGAAGCAGCGGAATTCCGTCGAGTTTGAATTTTGAGAAGGAGAGAGCTGCGTTGGATTCTCTGGCTAGAGGACGAGCATCGAGCAGTCTTGTCAGAAGAGCAATGGGCAGAGACGAACCAAAACAGCGGCTTGAATCATGGGATCAGCCGCATGCAGCACTGGAAATAGACACACATAGACCAGAACGTTCGCGATGAACCCGAGCGCGGGTGAGCTGCCTCGATATGATTGTTTCATCATGTTTGCTAAATGTAGATCAACCACTATCATATCCTCAGGACAAGACTAGCCACCCACCCAACCCCCTGAATTGTTTGCCTGAATAACGCTGCTGATGCCGACGATTCGACCGCGATCCTCACGCGAGACTAAGAGATCGCGGCGCAACTGAAGAATAAGCCTCGTCACACACCACGCTCCTACTGGCCGTGCAACTCAAAAAGAGGCCTAGGCTTCGCATCCGCATCCTGGAAGAGCGTCAAGGCATCTGGGAGTGTGCGTCTGAAAGTGAAACACTCGGAGCAGGAGGTGGGGCCGCACAATTCGTTGCCAACTGTCTTGTTGGATTGGGCTTCACGCCGCTTTGGATATCGCTCCTGCTGCGACGAGCAATGCGGTGTCCACTTATCCTGGGCATCCGAACATCCGAGCTGGACAAAACGAGCCCGCTGCACCAAATTTAAAGCTGCTTCGAGTGGGACTGCTCGTCTCAGCAGAAACGATTCTGACCGGATCCCGTGAAAGATATCATTTAGGTGTCTCACCTGTCGTTCCTATTGTTAGAGACGCAGCAATTGCTCGCTCTTCGAGGTGATGTGGGTGGAAGTCGCCACTCGGATATATACTCTTCGTCGGTCTCTCCGCTCCGGTCGCAAGGCTCGGCAATGAAGTTTGAAGCTCAATCTCTCTGTCCAGCAGAGGCTCGGATAAAACGTCGTGGCAGCACTGAAGCCCAGGATGACCCGTTAACCAAGTTGCATCGGTCGAGGACCAAGCGCCCGAAAGCTGGCAGTTCGTGCGATCAGGAGATTCGCTTCACGATTCGCCTCAAGTTCGTGCTGATCGCGCTCGTATTTGGTGGTTCGGCGTTCTCGTGGAGCTTGGGGAGGTCACTCCTGAACGAAGACCAGCCCACGACTACACCTGCTGCTCAGTCGTTTGTCCACATACGAGGAGCACTGCTGGAGACCGCGACGAACGAATCGTCCGTGCATGTCCAGCTCTCCAATGCAACAAATGCCGGGCCTGTTCTTCCAATAATCGAGCCTTCTGAAACAAGCCGGAACGCCGCGAAGCTGCCAATCCAGCTAAGCTCGACCTCGTCGCTGGAGCTGCCCATCGAGTTTGTCGTGGACAACTTTACGACGCGCGGGTCCAACTTTGACAGCACTGTGTCGCGCGAGCACGGCATTGTGATAAGCTTGTACGACCGAGCGATCGCGATGGGCGTGTCGCTGATCCGCGAGCTGCGCTGTGTCGGGAACCACGAACTTATCCAGGTCTACCACTGTCTGCCAAGTGAACTCTCCAGCGAGTCCAAGAGGCTGCTGCTGCGCGTGGACAACCGCCTGGAAATCATCGACGCGTGCTCGGACTACGCATCGCGCGGCTTGCTTACTGCAGAAAGCGCCAAGGAGTTCCAAAACTGGTGGCTCAAACCGCTCGCGGTGCACCACACCACGCTCCAGCACGTGCTGCTGATGGACGCGGACGATCTGCTGCTCTCGAACCCTGCATCGGTGCGCCATACCACCGGGTACAACGCCACGGGCGCGCTGTTTTTCTACGACCGCGCCATCAAGTGCAGCCTGTACTTCAACAAGCGCGTCGTAGGCGCGTCCCGCCGGTCGTATCTGCTGCATCTTCTCGACACGTTCGACTACGCAGCGTTCAACATCACCCACGAGGCGCATGCCGCCGCCTCACCTTCGGATCGCCTCCAGCATTCGCTCGCGTATACCGGCAAGACCTGCCACGAGCAAGACTCGTCGATGGTGTTGATTGACAAGACCCGTCAGGGCAAGGCCATGGATGTGCTCTGGTGGCTCATCACGCGAGAACGGTTCCGCGCCGAGTTTTCGTGGGGCGACAAGGAGAGTTTTTGGCTCGCGTTCGAGCTCGCGCGCCAGCCGCACGCGTTCTCTCCGTGGGGCGTCAGCGTCGTCTCGTCGTCGACAAGCAAAGACATGGAGACCCACTCGAACACGCTCTGCGGCAGCATTGCGCAGTTTCTTCCAACTTCGAACAATTCCTCGCCCGAGCTGCTGTACATAAATGGACGCGCGCTGCTGGATCCATTCCCTCAAGGTGTGGACCACAAAGGTGCGCGCCACAACGTGCTCCACAACGTGCACCCGACACACGTGACGCCACGACACACGCGACGAGAGAGCTCGCCCTCGTCGCTGCCGCAAGAGTGTCTTGTTGGGCTCGGCTCGACGCCGCTGCCGCCCGGGTTCTCGCGCGCGCTGCTGCGACGGCGCATACTGTACAATGCCGTGCAGCTCGGCGTCGAGCTGAGCTCCTCGCAGTGCGAGTTTTTCTAGGTCAGTTCAGATCTACTCCTTGCTGAGACTGGGCTAGACTTCAAATGTTAACTCATATAGATTCCAATTAATACACACGGGCGAAAACTAGTTTACTGGATCACAATTCTACGTAGACCCGAGTCTTGGTGCAGCCTGGACTCCAGGCCCTGGAGCGAAGGAGTCCTGGCCGTGGCCAAGACTGTTTTGCAAATTGTGGGGAGCTGAGCCATTGTTGCAGCAACACTGGTCAGTGGTAGCGATTTGTCCTCTCAGTGACCGCGGGGACGAAAGCGATGGGCCCGCCGTGCATTTTGTGTAGTGGCCACGCAGGCCACAAGGGCCTAACTTGCATGATTGGGATCGAATGGATCAGTTTGCAGCGTTGACGGTCCAGCGACATCCATACAGTGCTGCGTTCGGTACGTGTACACAGTGGTTGTATCCTGTGTACTATTTCCAGCCGTAGCACTATCGCTGTCAGCTCCACTGCCTCACTGGCTACTAAAACATCCGAGGCGCTGGCTGTCCCATCGCACACTCGACTGGGTGTAAGAACTTGTTCTTTTTATCATGATCACCGTCGATCGACAGCCGCACAGGACAAGTGCCAGCACAGTACTGGTGCGATACCGTCCAGACTGTACTACAGTGGGAAGTGGCTCTGTGTTGGCTCACTGGAAGCCATGAGTCATGGCTGCCAATCTCGACCACCGACTTCGGGATCAGCCGTGCGACACGGGGCGGGACCCAGATGGTCGACTACAACTGCGATTCTAATAATCTTCCAAAACAGTGAGAACGATCGATCCTGCGCCGCACCTTTTACTAAACGTCGACCAACAGATCATTGTTCCGAAAACGGGGGCATTTTGCGGCGATGCGGATAGAACAGCATGGAGACTAGGAGCTCCATAGCGGAGTCATTTGTGTTCTGGCGCCAATCGTGCTTTTTGTCTCATCTGGTGAACAAAAAAGCCCCACCGCCCTGTCTCAACACAACTCCGATCGTGCGTCAGCTGGTTTCTGAGGTAGAGGCTCACGTGCGCCATTGGACAATGTCCAAAGTGGCTATCACATCCCATAGGAGCGCAGCATTTCTCGACCCGGCTTGCCATTTCGCCTGGATTCTGAACACGCGAGATGCGCGTGCCACCGCCGTCGCTAGCGCTGCTGGGGCCGGCGCTGCTCGCGCTCGTGCTGCTGTCGCTGTCGCTCACGCTGTTCAGCGCCGAGTCGCTGGCGCCGCAGCGCAGCGTCGACGCGCCAACGCGCCAATCGTCCGAGATGCTGCTACAGGCGAGTCAGGCGGGGCGGGAGAAGCAGTGGGGGGAAGCGCAGGCGCGTGATCCCACAGAGAACAGGACCACCACGCTGCGGATGGATCAGCCGACTAGAGAGATTGAGGAGCAGTCCAATGCACCGGTAGTGACGACCACGCCAACGACACACACACCAACAGACTCTCCAACAACTGCTCCAACGACGATCGTTCCAACAGAACCGCCAACTATCGCTCCATCAACGGCCGTGCCAACACACACTCCAACGACGGCCCCAACGACACCAACGTTGGCACAAACGATCATGGCGACCGAGTCGACTTCCGCGCCAACAATGAATTCAAACTTCAGGGTGCCAACGCCAACGGAGCAACCAAAAGCGTATTTGACGTCAAGGCCCACGCCTGCACCGAGTGATGGTTTCCACGAGACACTGGCAAAAATGCTCACCATGCAGCCCAGTGATTTATTGCTAGACGCGCCAACGCCAACTCCGACTAGCTTCTTATCGGCGATGCCAACGCCAGCGCCAACAACTCCGCCCGAGCCAACGCCGTCGCCGTCGCCGTCACCAACAACCGACGCCATGTTCCCGCCCGTGGAACTGTTCCCCAAGGACGCAGTGATCCACAACGAGCAGTTTATTTCGCGGAGCGTGCGATTCAACGCGACTGTTTCTCGCGACAGAGGAATTGTTCTCTGTCTTTACGACAAGGCGTTTGCACTGGGGCTCTCCCTCATCAAAGAGCTGCGCTGTCTCGGGAACCGAGAACTGATCCAGGTCTACTATTGCCTCCCGCAAGATTTGTCCCCACAGAACCGGAACATTCTGCTCGACCAGGACGACCTCCTCGAGATCATCGACGTGTGCTCGGATCTGATCCACGCAAAAGTGTTCCACGCGCAAAGCGCAAACGATTTCCAGAACTGGTGGGTCAAGCCGCTAGCCGTGCACCACACCAATCTGCACGAACTGATCTTGCTCGACGCCGACGACATCTTGCTCCACGACCCAGCTGAGCTGCGCGAGAACCGCTTGTACCAGCAAAACGGTACGCTGTTCTTCTTCGACCGCGTGGTCGAGCAAACGTGGTTCCTGCGCCAGCGGCTGCGCGATCGCGGCCATGCGCCGCTACTTCAGTACATGGTGACCCACTTCGACTACGCCGCGTTCAACCTCACCGGCCCACACCCGTCGCAGCACTTGCTTAGCTCAATGGCGTACAAAGACAGGACGTGCCACGAGCAGGACTCGTCGATGGTGGTCATTGACAAGCGCCGCCCGGGCAAGGCCATGGACGTGCTCTGGTGGCTGATCACCAAGCTGCGGCTCCGCGTCGGGTTCTCGTGGGGCGACAAGGAGGCGTTTTGGCTCGCGTTTGAGCTGGCGCAGCAGCCGTACGCGTTCTCTCCGTGGGGCGTCAGCGTGGTGTCGTCCTCGACCAACAAGGACATGGAGCGCCACCCCGAGACGCTGTGCGGCAGCATCGCGCAGTACGTGCCCAACGCGCCCACCGAGCCGGCGCGACTGCTCTACGTCAATGGCAAGGCGCTGGTGGATCCGCTCTCGCACGACATTTTCGACAAGAACGTCAAGCCCAACGTCCTGTACAACGTCAACGCCACGCATGTCGTG
The DNA here is from genome assembly GCA_023336445.1 of Pythium dissimile. Taxonomy (NCBI): domain Eukaryota; phylum Oomycota; class Peronosporomycetes; order Pythiales; family Pythiaceae; genus Pythium; species Pythium dissimile. Next base: position 80,698 of record JAADWZ010000020.1, on the reverse strand, counting down.
CCCCGCATGCCCCGCACGCCGCGCAAGCTCTACAGCCACCTGAATGGACGCCTCTCGTCGGCGTTCCCGAGCGAGTGTCTGGTCGGCTTGGGCGCAACGCCGATTCCAGAGCATTTCCAGCGGCTACTGTTCCGGCGGCGGCTCCATTATCTGGCGATCACGTCGGGCATGTTGGCGCCGCTGGCGCAGTGTGAGTTTCAGTGGGGATAGAGGCCCTTGGTGTGGATTCTTTTTATTGTAGAAGGAGAGAGGAGGAGTTGACGGAATTGAAGTCGATCTATGTGAGGACAGTTATTATATTGTACCGACTGATAAAAAAAATACTCGTCCACCACCACGGTGTTTCGCCAGCTTCCCGACGCACCATTCCAGGAGGCCTTCATACCCACGGAACTTGAACTAACGAATGCGAGTAGATCGATCGATGATGTCACTTTTGGGGCTTCTCGACGGCCTACTACCTAGCACATAGCCGAGACGGATTCGGTTGTGGAGTATTTACACGCCACCAGCTCCTGGATGCTGCCAAGTAAGTTCTGCTGCAATGAAGGGCCCAGTGGTGCGGTATCTCACCAGATTGCTGGAGCCACTCCAGCAGGTTGCAGCATTCAGTTCTGAGAAAGGCGGTCACGCTCCATGTGAGTACTGGTACTGACAAACTTCCGGAATGTCAAGTATCTATCCACAAACTGTCAAACATTATACTAGCAAATCTTCAAGAGGCGCACTTGCTTTTCTGCAGGTTCAAAGCTCTCCGGATCTTTGTGCGTAGAGGGCGTGGAGGGCGTGACGGGTCGGCTTCCAATCTGCACGAAGCGGCGGCGGTTGGTTACGATCTCCTTCTGCTTGACGTGTCTGTTCGTGCTCTCTCTCGCTCTCTCTTTCTCTCTGTTTTGCTGTGTTTCCAGCACTCTCTCACTTTTTCCTTCCGCTGTCATTGAGTATCAGCAGACTGCAACTCGACACAGCAATGAAGAGCGCCACGCTTCTCTTCTCCGCGCTGCTCACGACCGCCGTGTTGGTCGATGCGGGCGAGCAGTGTCTGTCCAAGTGCCGCACGCACCTGCTTCAGATGTCCGAGGGCGACTGTGCGCGTTGGCGTGAAGAGCTGCCGCGTCCGGATCTGTACAACCACTGCAGCGTCGGCTACACGCAAGGCCGCGAGGCGTCGTGCAAGCAGTTCTGCAAAGCCCACCCCGACGACCACCTTCTTGACTCGAAGCGCCTGGACGCGTGCGCGGAATTTCATGGCCGCCCGCCGTCCGAGCGCGTCTCTGCCTGCAACGAAGGCTTCGTGCAGGCTCGAACACGCGCGCGCAAGATGCGGGACGATGGGGGACTGGAAGAGGACGAGGATGTGGTGGCCGTCAAGGAGATGGAGCCCAAGCGGACGGTCTCGGCCAAGCCTCAGACCTCTCCGAAGGTGAGTGAAATGGTTTAGGGACCATCTATGCATCCTGATCTAACCGTTTTGTGTAGAGTTTGCTTGAGGCCGCGCGCGAGGAAGCGGCGGCCGCCTTCCAGGGGGCCAAATCGACGGAGCTCTAGATCCTGGAAACGCAGGAGGACGCTCGTTTAGCAGCTGTATATCAAAAGTGGTTTGGCCCCACCCCTCCAGCTCAGCGCTTGATGCGTAGATAGCTCGAACAGTAGGCAAGCAGGCCTAACACAAGAAAGAATGCACTTGGATCAGCCACAATTATCGAATGAACCTGGGGTTTCCTAAAATCGTGGAATGGCGTGGACCACGCAAGCGCACCTTGTAGAGCCCAAACCGACAGACAGAATTGGACGAATCCTCTGGAAAGATCTGGCGGTTGGGCACCATTCGAGAACATGACCATGATGACTCTTTCAGTGCGCGTCGCCGTGCTTTGCGCGGTGCTCGCTCTCGTCAGCGACCATGTGCTTGGCTCTTTCCGTATCGTGACGCCCGCCCGCGAAGCTCCGGCGGAAATCGTCCACGAGCTCGCATTGTTCGGACGTCCCAAGTACGGCGCCGGTCTTGTCGCGCCACTCGCACTTGCTCCGCGTACCAACGTCGACGCCTGCGAGCCATTCGACGATCAAGTGTTCCACCCATCGCTGGCTTCGTTTGGCATTGCTCCAGTGGTTGGAGACAGCGTCGACGGCGTGGTCACGGAGCCGTTCGTGCTGCTAGTGGAGCGTGGCAACTGCCATTTCGTCCGCAAAGTGCGCAACGCGCAAGCCGTCGGCGCCGCCGCAGTGGTGATCTACAACACGGGCGATGACAGCGTCAAGCTACCAGTTCTGGCCGATGATGGCACCGGCGGCGACGTCCACATACCTTCGCTGTTGGTGCACCACCGAGAGGGCAACGAGCTGGTCGAGCTGCTCCGCGCCGGCACCAAGACCGTCGTAGCAATCAACTGGGACGTTCCACACCAGGACGACCGCGTTGAGGTTTCGCTGTGGTTTTCGTCGCGCAGCTCGTCGCAGTTGCATGCGTTTCTCCAGGATTTCCGTCCCGTGGTCGCGGCGCTGGGCAATTCGATCCTCTTTGCTCCATTTTACGACGTCCACGCCGGCAGTGAGTGGGGCTGCTCGCAGGAAAATAGCGACGCGCGACCGACGCACTGTCCGCAGCTCTGCGTGTACAATGAAATGTTTTGTACGTACGATCCGGAGCGGAACAATACGATCGGGTTGGACGGCAAAGACGTGCTGGAGGAGGACGTACGGCAGCTCTGCGTCTACCAGCACAGCATGGCCTCGACCGGGAACACGTCGCTGTTCTTCGAGTATCTGGTCAAGTTCAACGCAAAGTGTAGCGTACCCGACGCAACGCCTGAACAATTCAACAAGAAATGTTCCAAGATGGTCCAAGAAGAGCTTGGCATCCCACAGTCGGTCTTCGGTGAGTGTACCGACAATCCCGAGCAGGGACAGAAATTGCTTCAGGCACAGCTTGACGCTCTCCACAAGTTTCACGTCATCAATTTTCCCGAGGTTACCGTCAATGGGATCCCCATGTACGGCAGTCTGGCGTGCGAGCCGCCCATTTCCCTCTCTTCCTGCACGCCGCTCGAGATGATATGCGCCGGTTTTGCGGACAACCATGTGCCACAAGCGTGCCGCAAGTCTTTCTGGGAGTCGGCCGATTCGGAGTGCATCTCACCGCTAGAGCGAGACGACTGTGGTGTCTGCGGTCTTCGCCAATCGGTGAAGTGGAACGCACAGTGTCTCGGCTGCGACGGTGTTCTATACAGTGGGAAGCACACGGATGTGTGTGGCATCTGCGGTGGCGACGGATCGTTTGACGTTTGCGGGCGGTGCCTTCCAGCGACAGAGCCGAGTCGAGACAAGAGCTGCCAGGACTGCAAGGGCGTGCCGAACGGCTTTGCCCTGCACGACGCCTGCGGCGTATGCGACGGCCATGGATCGTTTGATGCCTGTGGACTGTGTCTTGATGCAGCGGATCCTCGGCGGCAGAATTTCGCCTGTCATGTGAGCGACGATCCAGAGGCGGTTCAAGCTAAGCTTGAGATAGAAGGTATCGGTATGAAGCAGTTTCGAGGCGATATACTGCGAAGCTTTCAGGTGGCCGTGGGCTTTGCTGTCAACGTCGAGCCTGACCAGGTGCTCGTGAAGACAGTGGATGAACGTCCTTCTAGCTCCACCCGAGCGACCTCAATTCTTTTCTTTGTGGCGTGTGAGTCTGAGGATTGTCGTCTCGAAGTGGCAAAGAGACTGCAAGATCCATCGGCTTCGCTTGCGATCGCGATGAAGATGAAGGTCGCGCTGGATGAGAAGGCCTATGGAATGGAGGCCTCCAAGTCCGTCGGCCAAGTACTGCTTCACTCGGTGATTTCTACTCCTGTCACGGCCGGCGCAGACGAACCTCTCAAGCGAGCAGGTTCGACGCAGTGGGTGGGCATTGCCATCGCTTGCGGTATGACGCTCGCTGTCGGTGTCGTAATGATGCGCGTTCGTGACGATCGGATGCGGCGCGACTTTCGCGAGCTGTTTGCGCGATACACTCCACTGACGACGATGGATTACGAGGAAGAGAGCGAGCATGGGCGGCAATCAGTCGCAGGAGCTGAGGCGTGGTGAGTAGGTGCCTGTGACTTCAACAGGATTGGCTTGTGTTTACTTCATGTCAAGCATTCTTGATGCAACAACGAGATTCGTACCTGGTTCTTGACTGGTCGCACGTGTTTGATCTTGGCCTGTCAGCGTCGAGCAGTGGGAGCCTGTTATTTGCAAATTGCCATTTCATTTTTGTTATCAATCTGAATACTCTGCACGTTACGTGGATGTGCTCGTGATCTACAAAATGCCGACAGGCACTCGACTGTGATGGCGAGTGTCGTTCAAAATCCATTGGTCAAGCGTCATGAATATCTGGTCCATCGTTGGGCGGGCGAGTGGATGTGGGTCAAAGCAGCTTTTCATGAGCTGCTGGTGGGTTCTTGGGAGGTAGTCGGGAATCGTCACGTGATGTCCTTCTAGAATCAACGCCATTGCCTCACGCGATGAAATCCCTGGAAATGGCAGCTCGCCACTGAAAATCTCATACATGAGGACGCCGTACATGTACGCATCCGAATGCGTCGAGAACAAATGGGGTGGGAGAACAGACTCGGGAGCCATCCACTTGATCGGCCCAAACCCATGGTGCTCATCATCAAAGAAGAGACAGTTTGCCTTCGATGCCAATCTTGACATGCCAAAGTCACACACCTTCACGCGGAAATGATCATCGAGCAGGCAGTTTCTCGCTGCGATGTCACGATGCAACACGTGACCTTGGTGGATGTTGACGATGCCATGAGCTGCGTCTCGTGCCATCACCGTTCGTGAGAACAGACTCAATGGCGATGTTGAGTCCGTAGATGCCGCTTGTGTTGGTGTACGTGACGCATCCGAAGTCGTGAGAAAGTCGTGCAGGCTTCCATTCGGGAGGTACTCAGTCACAATCGCAGATATGTCGTCAGACACGCCAGTGGATGACGTTGTGACGCCCAGCAACTCGACAACATGTGGGTGTTTGCCGAGCATTTGCATGACCGCAGCTTCGTGGCGAAAATCGTCGAGACTTTCTGTGTCTGCCTGGAAAGCGTCGCGATGGGGAGACTTGATCACAACGTTGATGTTTCGTTCTTTCCACAGTGCAAGCATCGCTTCACCAAATGCACCTTTGCCGATGGGGCGAACCGGCACAAGACTTAGAGAGGGGATATCTGGGACGTTTGCAACGACATGCTCCAGGTGTGTAGACAGCCGAGTCGGACTTGATGAATTTGAACTGGCATGATTTGTGCTCCGCAAGCGGATAAACAGCAGTGAGACTTTGGTACCGGCAACAACTCGAGCAATACAAAGGTCTTCGTCGGCATCACACTCGCATTCCCTCCACTTTGGCTTCTTGTGTCGCATGTCAAATGACACACCGTTCACTTCACCACGCCATCGAAATGACTTGCATTCTTCGCCAACAACCGCGAAGCGATCGTTTGACTCGACAGAGACTGTGATGAGGGTGCCTCGCGCGATATGCATCGGCTGCACTCGTTGAGCTACTTCGCTCTCGTTGAGTTCCAGTGCGGTTTCGAGCATTTCTTGCCGCTGCTGTCGAAGGTAGGCCCAGACGTCGACGCGAAATGTGTCACGATGAGCGATATCGCCAGGTCCGAAGGCACTAAGGTGGACTGGATCAAGTCCCTCTCTTGAAAATGCTCGTGCTTGGATTGTTGAATCGAATCGATGGAGTTCTTCACGTTCGTCGGACTGATTCGGAGCATCCAGAGATCGCATGACGCTCCTCAAGTCGGAAATTGAGGGCATCGAATGCATCGACTGATTGTGCCCATTCTCATGAACGAGCAATGAACTCGCACGGCTTCTTATGCTATGGCAATCTTCAAGAAGTTCTTCACCGACAGCTGATCGTTCGACAGCAAAGACACCATCATCGAGATCGTCAAACGTATCATATTCAGGCATCGACGGTGCCAAGAGTGGTGATACCGGAAAGTCGTAGCCGAATGAGTCATATGGTGTCTTGTGATCGTTTGTCGCCTGAGCGCTCAGGTCAAAAATAGCGTCTTCTGAATAGAGCGCAGATTCACTGCCACGAAGGATGAAAGATCGGGGACGAATGTCGGCAGGCGTGCCATTGTTGTACTTTTCATCCACATCACTGTCAGAATGGGGCATAATTGCGGAGCCAAGAGGTGGAACAATGACCATACCACGCATGATCATGTTTCCACCTGCAAGACCAGCTCTTCCGCCAGCACTCTGATGGTGATGGTGGCTGTAGTGGTGAGCGCTGACGGAGACATGGCGGCCAGCGTACTGGCGCTTACCTGACGCTTTCTACAACGTGAGGCGGACATCAGTTTAGTCCAAATGGAGATAATCGAAATCTCACTAAACGCACCTTTCCACGACGCGTGCTTTCCATGTCTTCTTCGTCGTGTGCGACAGAAGCAATAGCTGAAGAAGTCGCACCGAGAGCGTGCATTGATCCGACCCAGTCGATCAAGAAGAACGTTGCCAGCTTCCAAAACAATGTATGTAGCACGAGACGTTTAGGCTGGTGAGGAATGATACCATGGTGGTCGCCTCGAGGCAAAAACGAGACGAATTCGATGTGACGGAGCCACTTGCGCTTGACCACGTCGACTATTGCAGGGGTTTCCACTTTAAAAACACACACACAGTGAGCTGAACCGCACCAACGCTTGTACTTCGAAGAGACAGCACACATACCCAAGCAAGCCAGCATCATCGCACGACATGGTGGCGAAAGATGCCCCAGGTTTTCCAGAATTGTCTTCTCGAAGCCATCATCCTCTGAAGCCGATCCCAGCAACACTGCTGCATGAGGAACCATGCTCAAGTGGAACATGAGGTATCCGATTGATGAGCTGCTCAGACAGGAACAGTGAGTTGTTGGACGAAACTTCACCTAGGGCTTAGGCATTTTTGCTCTGACACACATATCTCGAGAGCATCTTCCAGGTGTCGCGCGGGCAAGTAGGCAACCACTGAGGACAAGCACTGGAGATACCAGCCACACGACTCGTTGGGTCTCGACGTTGACCTGCGAGACGAATCCACAACTCAGACAAACTTCTCCCAAGCCTCCGATGTTGGCAAAAATCACTCACCATGAAATCTTGGTTCGCACACATTTGACCGGACGCACTAAGCTGATGCGTGTGCAAAAAGTGCACCATGGACACAACGTCGAACGTCACATAGCGCAGCGTGTTTTCTGTAAACTCCTTCCTATCGCAGTACAAATCCAACGGAATCCAATTGAGTTGAAAGTCTTGCACGAAGACCCACGACGGTCCAGTCGCATTGCCTTCGTCTCCAACAATCTCCCACACGTCACACAGCCGCTGGAACCCTCGGCAACGCGCTAGAGTGGCCATCAATCGTTGCACGTGGTCGATCTGCCAGACGCTCGCCGACGCCTTGGGCACAACAGTCAGCAGCACATGCTGCTTGTCCAGTTTATCGAATGCGACGAACGGCGCCGCTTTACGCGCAGCTCTCTCACTTCTCTTGTTGTTCAGCGCATGCGGACAGCCTTGAAGCGTTGAGCCGTTGTCGTCGTCGTCGCGAAATGGCTGCAGGATCTGGTATCTGGTCTTTGGAAACGCGTCATATCGCCGGAAAAGACTGGAGCTGACCATCTTCCCATGGCGCGCACTACCAGGGCGAGGCAGTTGGCTGATAGAGGACCAAGCGACTTCGCGGATCAGCGGTTCTTGCGGTCTCACGTGTTCAACATGAGGCACATTGGACGCTCCACACGCGAGCAGACGGCGCGTGTTCCTACGCAGCAGCTGCTCCTTGATGCGCACCCCAACCTTCTGTGGATTTTGCCCGTCTTCAGCGTCCTTATCCGCCCTGGGAAGCGTGAGGGGAGCCGAGGAAATCGCCATTGCCTCGTGCATATTCATAGCCACATTTTCTGTTGTCAACCATGAATGGGGGACGTGACGAAAATTGATCACCAGGAGCGAAACCAGAATGATGGTCTCTTCACTCCCAGTTCGTCAAGCTGTTTCCAACTTGTTTATAACTTGTTGAAAACAAGGATGCAAATTTCGAAAAATGGATGCATAATTTTCAAATATTATCTACATTGTATAATCGGAGTTTCGTGGAAGGCAGACTAATTTATCGCTCATGGATCCAGATTGGACCGTGCTGGATCAACTCGTCGCGCGACCTGCAAGCATCACTGATCCTTCGTCATAATGAAACCCTGCGATGCTCCAGGCCTTCACACACGCAAAAACTCATACCACAAATTTTGATGAGTGCGATGCAGCAGTCTTTCCAAACCGTTTTATCGAGAAAAAATCTGGAAGTTGGGGTGATTTCGATCGTTTCTCAGCCTGATCTGCACGTGAAAGGACGCGAGAATCGAAGCAAAACGACAAAAAGAAACGGAAGCTATTCAGTGTCAGTGGATCTCTGCCAAGTAATTGGCTGTGGCTCGTGGGCTGAGGAGACGCCGGATTTGGTGCTGCCTTTCAGATACGTTTAAGCCGCACTTATCACAACACCACCGTCTGGCTTGCGTGTGGGATCAGGCCACTGGCAGCGTCTCTCGAGCAACTGAGCCTTTCACTCTCACAAGGAAGTTGGAAAAAGTGCTGTCTGGAGCACGTAGAAGAAGGCATGCAGAACTCGGCGTCGCTGCGCAAGGCACTAACAGGCGCGATCTTGCTGCTCGCTGCTTGCTCGCTCTCGAGCTTCTTCCTCGTCAACTATCGGTTGACCATCTCGGTGTCGCCTCATGCCACTCAGCACCAAGCAATCATCTCGGGAGAAAATGACCAACAGCTTCTGCGGGTTGTTGATGCCACGAATCGCGCTCTGGAGGACAATGAGCAGCTCGTGAAAAGCCACGGTGGCAGTATGCAGAAGCCATCCGAACCGTCTTCAACGCAACGTGCTTCCATCGACACATCCGCCGAATCTACGACTGAAGCAAAGTCCGACCCCCCATCAGATCCCTCGTCAGTATTATCAGCATCACCTACAGAACCGCCAACGGACCCACCAACCGAGCCACCGACAGAACCACTTACAGAGCCCCCAACGGAGCCGCCTACAATGCCACCTACGTCGCCACCACCGCCGAAAAAGTCGTACGCGAAGGGCAGCATCATGTGCCTCCACGAGGGGATCGTTCCAATGGGTGTCTCGCTGATCCGTGAACTGCGATGTCTTGGCAACAATGAATTGATCCAGGTCTTTCACTGTAACGACGAATTGTCCGAAAAAGCCAAAGCAATGCTGACGCGCAACGATCCGTTCGTGGAAATCATCGACGTGTGCGCATACTACGCTAAGCGCGGTCTCTTCAACGAGAAGCTGGTCAAGACCTTCCAGAGTTACTGGATCAAACCGCTTGCTCTATTCCACACGAACATCACAGAGGTGCTGGTACTCGACGCCGACGTTATCGCCATGCGCGACCCTGCGATCATCCGCACAACGCCAGGGTATGTTGAGACCGGCACGACGTTTTTCTTCGACCGTGTCGTCGACAAAAAAACCAATTTCAACAAACCGGTCAAGCTCAGCCCCAAGTCCTCACAAGTGTACCAGTACCTCCAACTCTGGATCGAGAAGTTCCCGTACGCACGGTTCAACATGACTGGCCCGCACATCTCGGCCCACCTTCAGGACTCGTTTGCCTATCGCGGCCTGACCGCCCACGAACAGGACTCGTCGATCGTTGCCGTGGACAAGAGCCGCTCGAAGAAAGCGATGGAAATCCTGTGGTACATGATCACCGAGAAGCGGTTCCTCTTCAAGTTCTCCTGGGGCGACAAAGAAGCTTTCTGGCTCTCATGGGAGTTTGCGCAGCTGCCGTACACGTTCTCGCCCTGGGGCATCGCCGCTGTCGAAGCCGCCCACAACAACGACTACGCGATCCACAACGACACGCTCTGCGGCAACATGGCGCACTATGTACCCATCGACAACGACTCTCCCGAGCTACTGTACGTGAATGGACGCTCTATACTCGAGCCGTACGCCAAGAAGAAGCAGTTTTCCAACATCTTCAACTACAACCCAATGTACGTGACGCCGCGTACGCGCCGCCGCGCCACGCCCAAGCCCGAGGGCAAAGGCCGCAATAAACCCCAGCAAGAGTGTCTCGTAGGTATGGGAGCGGAGCCGCTGCCGCCCATCTTCCACGAGCGGCTCATGCGGCGCCGCATCCACGCCTATGCGCTCGACTCGGGCAACCTCGCATGGCTCGACCGGTGCGAAGCCGACATGTTGCCAATCCGTCAAGATTGAAGAGTGATGGTGTTTATTTTTTGGCTCGAGAGAGCACAGTAATTGCATTTATAGGCGATTGCATAGATAAAATTACCAAGCTATTTACCAGCCACTTTACCCCATTCGCAGTATTTTGAGGTGGTTGGCGCAATGATGAGCATGGTCGGCCCGATGCGGCGGCTCGCGGTGGCCGCACGCGCGAGCGACCACGCGGCCGTCGTCCGTGGAAAGTTCAGCGCGCTGACGCTGCGGACAACGAGAAGTTTCTCGGTGGCTCCGTCCACGTGGAGGAATGACAAAGACGCCGTTGACTCGAAGACGCTGATGGCGCTGCACACGCGCATCGCTGGCAAAATGACGGGGCTCTTCAAGACGAAACACATCCACCTCGACAACGTTGGCGACGAAATTGAGACGACTGTCCAGTACCTTGTGTCGCGCCTCGATATGCCCCGGATCCGTGCGATTCGCGCCATCGCACTGCACCCGATGGTTTAATACCCTCCTCACTGGTGATACTGTGTGGATGAGAATCAATATCCGTGACTGATGTGGGTTCTGTTTCGTGTGGTAGATGACAACCTATACGCCAGATACGATGGATGCTAAGCTGCAGTGGCTGAGCGAAGCTGGCCTCGACAAAGCGATGCTCCGGAATGTAATGCAGCGCCACCCGATGATCATTGGACGATCGGAACAGTCGATGGAGGAATCGAGGAATTGGTTTCTGAAGCAGGGGATCCCCGAGTCCAAGGTAAGGAAAAGTGCCATTTTGATATCATCCTTGAAAGCGCCAGCTTCGCTAAGTGTTTGCTGCTTGTTGTTGGTCAGCTCCCGTTCATGTACTTGGTCTTCCCACAGTGTGTCTCGTTCGCCGCCAGCACATTGGATGCCAAAGTGGAGACCCTTCAGTCGATTGGACTCACTGATGGACACGTCCGACGTGTACTCCAGCGATTCCCACAGGTTTTGACGGGTAGTGCGAAGTCCATGCTCGCTAAGGTGGAGTTCGCGAAAGACATGGGCATGACGGATGAGTCCGTCGTTCGGCTGATCACGTTGGTTCCCGAGTATCTCTCGCTTGACACGGCCAAGGTCGCGCTCAAAGTCAAGTCGCTCGACAAACTCTTTGGCGATGATGCTGGTATCCGACTCTGGTCGTCGTATCCTCGTCTGGTCATGTGTAACCAGATCCAGCTGCGCCGCTCATTCAATTTCCTCCACGAGGTCGTTGGACTCCCAGCGGATCAGATCGCCGCGAACGGCCATCTGATGATGCGCAACGTTGACCGCATTCTCCACCCGCGCTACGAGTTCCTCAAGTTCGATAACGAGTCGGAGGAGCTTGACCGGACGCGCTGGATCCTCGCGTCGGAAGCCAAGTTCCACGACCAATACCCAAGCTACCGCGAGTTTTTGCACCAGCAGTTTGTTCCGACTAAGGGTGACTAATAGAGCTGCCTCCACAATTGGGTGACCAGCGCGAAGTGTGACTATATGTGGGTGTGTGTGGACTTTTAGCGATGATGGCCATGCATACAACATAACGTCTTGCATGCCTTGCATGCAATGAGCGAGTTGAAGGTCAATTTACGGCCGCTGCCTTTTGGATCAGCCCACGTCCCTTTAACGAGCGGAGTATGATCTAACTTAATACAATTTTCGAGAGTCAGATCGCGGCCTTTTCTTCCCAGAGCTAATGGTTTAGTAAAACCAGGTGGTGATGGCGTCGCCTGATTTTACGGATTTCCCACTGGAAATACAGACGGCACCAGTGCCACTGTGGACCACAGAGTGGCAGAGCGAGTCCAGGAGGATAATGGCTGCCAACTCCCAACGTTGAGAAACTCACACCACGCCAACGTTGGACCAGCGCCAACATCCTCATCTCACACAAGCACAACCACGACCATGGGCCAGGAGGAGGAAACCTTGGTCATGCCGCCACCGCCGCCTCCTTCTCCTTCGCCCGTGTCGCCGCCGCGGCGGATGCGCTGGCTTGCGGGCATCACGCTCGCGCTCTGCGGCGTCGCGTCGCTGCTGTTCCTGTCGGTCTCGTCCTCTTCGATCCCGTGGCGGTCCACGGCGGTGCTGCGGCAAAGCGTCCATTTCCTTCAAGCGTCCAATCCTTCAGCTCCGTCCGCCAGCGTCTCCACGAAGGAGGCGCGCGCAGCGACCGCGCCTACGTCATACACAGCCGCCGCCAGCGACAAGCGCGGCGTCATCATGTGTCTCCACAACGGCATTGCGTCCATGGGCGCGTCACTGATTCGTGAGCTGCGCTGCCTTGGGAACCAAGAGCGTATTCAAGTCTACCACTGTTTCGCGGATGAGCTGTCGGACGCCTCACGGGCGCTGCTCACGTACCACGACGATAAGGTCGAGATCATCGATGTGTGCTCGGCGTTGCTACATGACAAAGCGGTGTTTGCCGGCGATAAGAAGAAGGCCAAGACGTTCCGCGGCTACTGGATCAAACCTCTCGCGTTGTACCACACCGACCTTGACGAGCCCATCTTGCTGGACGCCGACGCGATCTTGTTGAAGGATCCAGCGACGCTGCGGACGACCGATAGCGGGTATATTCGCACGGGCACGATCTTTTTCCATGATCGAATCGTGTTTATGCGGAAATTCTTCAACGCCCAGGTCGCGAGCGGCAAGCAGATGCTGCGCCACATTCTGGACACGTTCAACTACGCGCAGTTTGGGATTAAAGACCCGCAGCCGTCGCCGTTTCTGCTGCAGTCGTTTGCGTACAAGCAAGAAACAGGCCACGAGATGGACTCGTCGATGGTGTTTATTGACAAGCGACGAGCCGGAAAGGCGCTCGATGTGCTGCTCTATTTGATGCTGGATCTGCGCTTCCAGATGACCTTTTCGTGGGGCGACAAAGAAGCGTTTTGGTTGGCGTTCGAGCTGGCTCAGGTAGACTACTTCTTCTCGCCGTGGGGGCTCAGTCTCCTTGATTCGGAACCGAATGCCGACCTCAAAGAACATCCGGACACTCTATGTGGGAGTATGGCGCACTTCGTGCCAACCGAAAATGGAGCCGAAGGACCAGAGGTGCTGTACGTGAACGGCAAGGTGCTGCTGGATCCGTATGCTCTTGGCATTGACAAGCTGAGAGGAGCCGAGCGGTCGCGTCTGTACAACGTCAATCCGACACGTGTCACACCTCGGTACAACTACAGCGAGTTCGATTTGGCGTCCCGCGAGACGTTTGAATGCATGGACAAGCTCGGCTCGACACCGCTACCAGCTCAGTTCCATGTGAAACTGCTGCGCCGACGCCACCACTTTTTTGCGGCTGAGGCGGGCGTATTAGCAGCTTTGGACAAATGCGACGAATGATACTTCAAATGATGTGCTCGCAATGAGCTATTTACTCTCCGTGTGAGATCGAAACTCGCCAAATAGTCCCTTCCCCAACTACTCTTTTTTGTCGAGAAAGCGTTGGCTGCTTCGTTCACGGTGGCGACGACGCTTCCGTACCAGACTATGCAGTTGGCTGCTCCGACCCAGAACCACGACATCTCCACGTCAACAGCCCAACAATTTTCATCGGAACCGTGGGCAGGATCATACTGGCTCTGTGCGGAATTGCGAAGGTGGTGCTGGTGTCAGTCTCATCATCATCGTCAGCATAGAAATCGACGACGGGTCTGTGCCGAAGCATCATTTCCTACAACAACCAGACGATTCGTTTTGCAATCCGTCACATACCAACCTGACCATGAGATCAACTCGTCCATGGTGTTCGTGGACAAGCGGTGTGCTGGGAAAGCGTTGGAATCATGCAGTATCTCATTCTCGCGCTTCGCTTCAAGATGACGTTCTCTGGGGCGACAAAGAGGCATTCTGACTCGCGTTTGAGCTGGCGCAGGTGGACTATTTCTTTTCGCCGTGGGGGTTCAGTCTCATCGACCTGATGCCGAACAAAGATATCAAGAACCATCCGACTAGTCTGTGTGTCAGTATGGCGCATTTCGTTCCGACTGAAATACTGAAGAACCCGGGCTGCTGCATGTGAACGGTAAAATGCTGCTTGACCGAACGAAGTCGGAACTGAGAAACTACGAGAAGTGGAGAACATCCGTCTCTTCAAGTTGCACCCGATGCGCAACACGCCGCGCTACAGCTACAGCGAGTTTGAGTTAAAGTCGCGAGATACCTTCAAGTGTATGGACCATCTCGTCTCGATGTTATTTTGTACAGATTTCGACGTGAACCTGTTACGGTGACACCACCTCTATTTTGCACCGGAAATTTTCATTTCTTCGAGGCGTTCGACGGAGGCTGCGTCGAGGCCACTGATTGGGTTCGCTCTTAAATGGGCTCGATAGGAAACGTGAACTTGTGCGGAGATGATCGGCGAGGCCGAGTCGCGAGGCCGAGGAGCGTTTGGACAAAAGCCAAGTGGTGACCGGCACGAGCCGTCGCGGCTTCCAGCGCGGTGGCCATGAACACAAACGTCGCGTAAATAATCTCACGAGACGAATTGAAAATTCATTTCTCGTAGAGTTTCTCTGATGGAACGCTTCCTTCACATTTGACTCTTGTGTCGATCAAACGGTCTGATCATCCACGTGGGCGAAGCGTGCCTCGGAACTTCGTGGAATTTGTACCCATGCTTGGTGGACTAAACAGGAAAGTACAACAATGCCTATGTGTGATTGGCCAGAAAGATTTTTACTGAGCTTTTATTGGTTGATATCGACGCAGAATCAGATTGATTGGCTCAAGCACTTCGACCTGGAGCGCGTAATTTCTCAACGTATTGATGGGTTCAAAAACCACAATCCACACTTCAAACTGCAACGCGCGCCAAGCGCGAGTCCCCACTACACTCTCATTCTTCAATTCGCCGGCAATTACTCAAGCTTTCCTCCCCCAGCCAAGCCACGACCAAGCACCTTTACGTCTCTCCTATTTTCCGCTTTCCGACCAAGCCTGCTAACTGCTCTCTTAGTCAAGATGGTCGACGCTGACAAGTGTATCCGCTGCAAGAAGCTCACGACTTTGCGCTGCTCGCGCTGCAAGCTCGTCCACTTCTGCTCGCACGAATGTCTCCGCGCGTTGTGGAAGTTCCACAAGCCGCGCTGTGCGCAGCTTCTCCACGACTGGCGCGTATTCACTGTTGAGGAGCCCGAGAACCCGTACCGCGCGGGCATGACGTCGGCCTTTGTCGAAGTGAACCCGTTGGGAGTGGCTGTGGTTCTGGCCTCCGACAAGGTGGTCCACGACCGCCACAGCGGCACGATCGCTCGACTCATGCGCAATGACCCAACGTTGCCTACGCGCGCCAAGGTTCAGTACTACTGCGAGCTTCTCCACGCGTACGACAGCTCCGAGGGCAAGTTCAAGAGCGAACCCGTCGAGCACAAGATGGTGCTGAACCGCATGTACAACGACGTCTATGTCGATGCGCAGATGCACCTCAGCGAGCAAGAACAGCACCAGCTCAACCGTGAGTTGCGCCGCCTGCGCATCAGCGAACCACACACCACGCTCAAGGTCTCCAAAAAGACAGATCGATATCCTTCTCTTAACCGTGCAGCACATCCTTCAATGCAGACACCTCTTTTAATTACTAGTACGCTCAATGCACTGATGACATAATCTGGTTGAAGGATTGGGTTGGTGTCAAAGGAGAATATATACTTAACTTGGACAGTTCCTTCAGCGAGCACCAACACAATGTAGCGGTGAGAGCTAGATCGAAACCAGCGATCTGTTCTCGTTGGGCCAATCGAAACGAGAAAGTGCGGATGCGGTAGCTTGGTTTGTACCCATGTTTCCTCTGGTTACTCAGAAAGTACGCATAGTATGTGTACGCGATTGGTCAGTGAGAATTTCATCAAACCAACCATTGGTCAATAATAATCGCAAAGCCATCCGATTGGCGTAGACGCTGGGTTGAAGCACTCAAGCCAAGACCCAGCTCCCTCTCACTCTCTCTCGGCCCCTCTCCCCTCCCCTCGCTGCTCTCTTCATCTCTATCACTCAAGATGTTTGAAGTCGACTCTGCGTTCGCTGCAAAAAGCCCACTCGACAGCGCTGCTCGCGATGCAAGATCGTCTACTTCTGCTCGCGTGACTGGTCCAAGCCGCTTTGGAGTCGCCACAAAGAAGACTACAACAAGGTCGACAAGAACTGGGGCATCATGTCCGTGCCCGCCGCTGACATGCGAGAGGTCGCACTCGATCTTTTGGCGATCCCTTTCTCGGATGCGCTCGCGACTGCCGCCATCGGTGATGCTGTCCGCGACCGCCACCGTGACGTGGTCGATCGCCTCAAGCGTCTCGATCCCACGCTGTCGTCCCACGCCAAGGTGGCATTCTTTTGCGAGATTCTTCGCGAGTACGAAAGCTCCGCGGACAAGTTCAAGTACCGCTCCGCCGAGTACAAGGTCGTGCTGAACCACCAATTCACGGACGCCTACGATGATGCGCGTCGTCGTCTCCGTGAACGAGAGTTCAAGCAGCTACAGAGCGAGATGCGTCACCTGAACATCGGCCTGCGTGTCGAGCAACACGCGTGAGTCGTCGCCTGCGACGAGCCCAGTGAGATGAACCCCGCACACTCCGTCATCCGTTGCGAACACAGCAGATTTCGTAGCCATACTAGATGCTCAAAAAGCGATCTTGAGTCGAATCAACATGGGGGCGTTGCCTCTGTCTCCTTCAACATGAACTCTTCTTTCCGATTCCAGTCCACCTCGGCACTTGATTGGATTCAAATCCATTCCGAAGGATCACGTCAATTGGTTTTAAAGTGAGACAGAGACCCGTCGCCGAATGATGGTGCAGGTCTCCCAGTCAAGCGCATTCTCCGATTCTCCTCCGTGTCCAGACATCTACCGCCATGAGCGAGGTGATCGAGTGTTCCCACTGCCACACGCCGACGACCAAGCGGTGCTCGCGCTGCAAACCGCTGTTGGTCTGCTCGCGCGAGTGCATGAAGGCGCTGTGGAAGAGCCACAAGCGCGACTGCCGCACGCTCGAGCGCGGGCGCCAGCTCAACGACAGCATGGGCGTGGGGAGACAGAGAACAGCGAGACCAAAGCGTCGATGCCGCTGACGATCCCACCGCAGGGAGCGCTGTTTGCGGTGGGCGACGAGATCCGCGACCACCACGCCGACGTGGAGACCAAGCTCCACGCCAACGACCGTGTGCTGCCAACGCGCGCCAAGCCGCGCTATTATTGCGAGCTGCTAGCCGCATACGACACCTCGAGCAACCAGAACGAGTGTTGGTCCCCAAGAAGGCGATGAACCGCAAGTATAATTTGATCTACCGCGATGCTGTCGAGCGGCTCCGCCGCTCGGAGCTCAATGAGCTCAACAGTGAGATGTGCCGTCTCCAGATTGGCGCGTTTTAAAGCAGAACCCGTAACGATATAGCAGCATCCGCCAAGCCGTGCGACAGGGCGATTAATGTGTTCGTTGGTATGATTTTTGTGCCCGTTGGGACTCTACTTTGAAGGGTTTGGTTTGATTTTCAAGTCTTCCCAGTTTCTCTTCTCCATTCGGCAATCAGATTCCAACTCAAACCAACGAACCAGCAACGATCCAACGATGAGTGAGCGCCCACCGTGTTGGCAGCGCGAATGACTAGACGCGCGGCGTTGCTCCCGGTGCAAGGTCGTGTGCTTCTGCTCGTGCGAATGCCTGAAGCAGGCAAGGCCGCGCCACAAGCGCGACTGTGACGCCATCACAACAGCCTGGACCCGTCTAGGCGAGACCCTGATCGTCGAGTACTCGGGCGAGCCCGCACTGATGGAGTTTCCCGTGGCAGACTACATCGCATTAGTCGCAATCGGCTTGGAAGCGCGTGTTGACCACGCAGCCACTGAACAACGGCTGATGGAGAACGATCCGACGCTACCAGTAGCAGACAAGACCCGCTACTATTGCGACATCATGAAGCTATAGGACGTGTCCAGCGAGCAGCAAAAAGACAAATCCATCGCGCAGAAGTTAATCCTCAACCGCAAGCACAACGAGTTTCGCCGCGACGCCAACTTGCGGCTCTCGACCGATGAGTTGGAGCTGCTCGCCACTAAGCAGATCCGACTTCGCATTGGCACCATTCCAGGCAGATCGCTAACGTACGAAAGGCCGCCGCGCGTTGATGGCCAGAGAGTTTGTGCGTGTATTTATCCCTGAACACACGTGGTCGTCAATACAAGTCTGTCAGAATACATGGCCGTGCACACGCCGCGGAGGAGATCAAGAATCGCCATTTTGTGATCATGACACGTCTGAATGTCAACGCTCCAACGCATTCCAACTGAGGACACGCTACGCTTTTACTGCGATCTGTTGGAGGCCTACGACCGCACCAACGACACCAACAAGAATGAAGCATTTTTGCTCGGAGGGCTACTACAGTATTGACCAACGAGAATGAAGAGACCGTGCTCGACGTCAACGCCAACGCGATTGTCGGTGCACGAGCTGGTGATGTAATCTCGCGAGATGCAGTGTCGCGGGATCTGTGGCCCGCATCCATGATATCCAGCAAACAACTTCAAGTCCAGCTCTACGAACAAGTTGGCGCAATGTGGATCTCTATGGATATATGTCTACTGAATATCAACATTCCATCATTCATAATTATGACACGAGTCGAGGGGCAGGTGGTACTGCGTCTCGGCGGCGAAATAGTGGATCCGTCGCCGCATCAGTAGCTGCTTGAACACCTCAGGAAGCGGCACCGAGCCTTGCTCGTGCACGCACTCAAAGCCTTGCTTCCGTGTTGGCACCGGATAATCTTTCCGACGATACCGCCCTGACACGTGAGTCGGGTTCACGTTGAAGAGCCGGCTCTTGTGCTTGGTCTTGAGCGTCTTGTCGATGCTTCCAATCGGGAACGGATCCAGCAGCGCCTTGCCGTTCACGTATAACAGCTGGGGCTGCTCGAACAAATGACCGTCGTTTTCAGTCGCTGGCATATAGTGCGCCATGCTACCGCAGAGCGTTTCCGGGTGCTTGATCATATCTTCGTTGGGCACCGAGTCGACAAGTGCCAACCCCCACGGAGAGAAGAAATAGTCTTGATGGGCCAGTTCATACGCGAGCCAGAAGGCCTCCTTGTCGCCCCTAATCGATTTAGAGAATTCCGTTTTAGAGCCGAGCATTACTGATCGTGGCGACTAGAGAGAAGAACACGTACCACGAAAATCGAAACTGGAATCGCGTGTCAAAAATGATATGGCGCAGCACTTCCATGGCTTTGCCCGCTCGGCTCTTGTCCACCACGACCATCGACGAGTCCTGCTCGTGGCATGAATCGCCCTTGTACGCTCTCGACTCGAGCAGCTGCTGCGACGGGCTCATGCCGTCGATGCCAAACTTGGAATATTCGAATTTTTCCAGCAAGTGCTGCAAGAGCTGGAGCTTCTGCCCAGAGCGGCGCGTGACTAATCGGTTGTAAAACTTGCGAAACGGCGAGACGCGGTCGTAGAAGAACGTTGTGCCCGTGCGCTGGTAGCCGTCCAGCGAGCGCACAATCGCCGGGTCCTGGAGCAGAATGTCATCGCCGTCCAGCAAAATGACCTCAGTTAGATTCGTGTAGTAAAGCGCGAGCGGCTTGATCCAGTAGCTCTGGAACGTGCGCATGGTCTGCTCGAGCAGCAGCGGCTCTTTTTCCATCATCTCGACGCACACGTCGATGATCTGGACGTGCCGGTCGTCGCGCAAGATCAGCTCGCGCGACTCTTCAGACAGTTCCTCCGGAAAGCAGTGGAACACCTGGATGGTCTCACGGTTGCCCAGACACCGCAGCTCGCGGATCAGCGACACTCCCATGGGCACGATGCGATTGTGGAGCGTCATGATGATCCCGCGCGTCGGGTCCACCGGCTCGTTGGCGTCATACTCGTCCTCGGTCTCCTCCCCGCGCTCGAACTGTTCACGCTGGTTCGCTGGCTCCTGCGCGCGAAACGCCGTGGCGGGCACCTCCAGCGGCGTCTTCGTAGTTGCCGCACGTTGCGCCGAGACTTGAATGCCGCCCGTGCGACTATGGGCGCCTTGTGCCATCGTCACCGAGTCGAAGAGCCGCGACATGACCAGCATCTGATACAGACAGAGCAGCACCATCGCGGCACCAGGCAGCAGGATCCACGCGCGCATGAGGCGAGCGCGGCCCTCGCCCGCGGCCAGCGGCAGTCGCGCCATGCTTTTGCTGGAATGACGAAACTAATATAATACCGCCGCGTCTCCCGTCAAGAACGCTTAAGCTGAGTTGTGTCAGGTTGGAAGGGAGTGAGCCCGTTGGGTACGGTCTAATCGAGATGTTGCTATTGTTACGTGACCCACACTATGTTGCACCTTCTGTGGTCCACCTGCGTTCCGCGCGAGAGTGATGGTCTTGGTTTCTCCTTTTTGTTTCTGTTGGGGCCAGGAGACAACAGGAGGATTTGTATGGAAAATTAGCACCAGGAGGGGGGGGAAGCAATGATGCGTCGCCAGAGCCTGCGGCCACGACAGATCGACATCCACGCGCGGATGCGCATCATCCGCTCGCAGGAGGATCTAGAGGTCGACGAGGATGCCACTGGCGCGCAGCCCAGCGCCGAGACCTTCGAGGAACTCGTCGCGGTACGTCCTGCTTTCCTCACCCGGTTAAAAGGAACCAATCGGAAAATCTTACATGCACATATTTACTTTGACAATCTCTGGCAGCGCTTGGACGAGACAAGCCAGCAGCAGCCCGCCGCTCAAAAGCAGCGCCGCAAGAAGAGCATTCCGATCCCCGTTACGCTGGACGTGCCCTCTTACGAGGACGAAGTGAAACCCGACTTTTCCGTGCCCACGAGCTATGTGCGCTTCCAGAACGTCCCGTCGCCCCACGACGACGCCGAAGTGGAGCTCGACATGGAACTCGCGGAGATCAAGTGGCTCAAGTATCACCCGAAATACGGCGAAAACGGCGACCCGCGGTACCAGATCTCGCTCGAGACGCTGGCCAAGATGCTCGACTGTCTCGAGAAGGCCTCGGCGATGATCAACCCGAACATCATCACGCTGCCTGAGGCCGAGGAAGTGTTTGCCAAGCAGCTCGGCATGGTCAAGACGCCGCTGAACCGCGTGACTGTCGATGTGTACAACTACTGGGCAGCCAAGCGCCAGACGCTCAAGCGCGCGCTGCTGCGCAAGCACTGGCCGCAGACCCCGCTGAACGACACGAACCCGCATCTTGTGTTTCGCCCACGCGAGAAAGAACGGTACAAGCTGCGCAAGCATCGCAAGAACGACATGGACGGGTACCGCAAGTTGCAGCAGCTGCGAGGAGATTTTGAGCGCGTGCGCCGATTGCTCGACTTGGTGAAGCGACGCGAGCAGCTCAAGCGACTCGAGATCAGTTATTTGGACGAGATGCGGAACCAGGCCATCCATGAACTCACAGATCGGTCGGGTGCAGTTCGAAAGCCGGTGATTCCAGTTGAAGAGGACGCCGAGAAGTTGCGGAAGAAAAAGAAGAAGAAGAAGAAGGTGGAAGACGGAGGGGAAAACGTTTCCACTGGATCTGATTCACTGTTCTCGGCCGCCCAGAATGACAAGACCAAGTCTGCATCAGCAGGATTTGCAGGCCAGGGAACCGGAGGTGCTTCAGCTCAAGGCGGAGCAATCACGTCGAGTGGTAGCCCTTCAGGCATCGAGAATTTCCACATCCCGACGTTTATGGATTACGACACTTCGGAGAACTACTCGATGAGCTGCGACAACGATGCAGGGCTGTTGGAACCGATCCAACCGTCGTATCCCATGTCATCACCGCATCTCATGGCGACTGTGTTTTCCCAGCCACCCAAGTACCGCTGTCGAGGACGAATCGGGCGAGGTGGACGACTGGTGATTGATCGTATACCCGTTCCTGGCTCCCGATACTTCTCCCTGACGGAAGTGTCGGCGACGTCGCGCGAGTTCCCAAAGAAGGCAGCGGAGACGCCAAGCGCAAATCAAGCGACGGCTAGCGTGGTGACACCCGCACTTGGAGAAGCGATCAACAGCGGTCACCACTCGGCAATCCTCGTACATGAAACAGCTTTCCGTCCGCTTACAAACAAAATGGACGCTGTGACGGACAGTCGCCTCCAAGAAATCTACGCGATGAGCGACAGCGAAGATGAATTGATGGAACCGCTCACATCTTCTGTCTATGAGAGTGCGGCCAGTCGCAAGGCGACAAGCAACGGAGGCGCCAAGATAGCCGGATCCCAAACGACTCGTGCTGTCAAGTACGCCCTCACTATTTGAGCTGCTGACCAGATCGCGTAGTTCTTCGGCCGGTGTTATCCTCTCGAGTCGGCATTTCGGAGAAGGGACGAATAACAACCTACAAGAGCAGATGCACAGTTTGTGAGGTGTATGTCTTTACAATCATGATCCCTTTTCCTGATTTGTTCGTACCGTAGTGGATGGCGCTCGCACGATCAGGTCTCCTCCAAGTACTCGTCGCTCCGGTGTCGCTGCAGTCTTCGGCCGAGACCTCTTCATCCTATTGATCATGCAGAGTCGTCAGCAAGACGCCGCTATAAATTTAACCTACAATGGTACGTACTCATCACTCTCTCGATACGTCGAACCTTGCGCATTCGCACCTCCAGATGCTGAGGATATGGATTTCTTGGTCTTGATGAATCCCGACGTGATCGACGGTCCGTAGACGACCTGATCTGATAGAGTCGCACGACGCAGAGGGAAACGGTTCTTCCGTTCTTCTGATGTCGCGACGGCCACGAATGATTTCCTCTCGGAGGGCACTGGCAATGCTGCTGCGAGCGACAAGAACGCTCGCTCCTCGCCCACAGTGTTTAGCTGTTCCTGCATGCGCTGTCGCCGCCGCTTTGTCGCTTCGATGGTGGCAGCCAAGTCGCGCAGGATGTCGTGTGTGGAAGGCATATCATTCTCGCTGACCATGAACATCGCCCGCGTGAACGGTGATACGAAGTGGTTTCGATCGTGGTCGGTAGGTTTGTCTTCAGTGTTGAACGGTTGTGATGGTGGAAGCTCGATCATTGACTGGTGATGATGGTGAGAGTGCGCTGCGCTTCGAGTCGGTGAGGACCCTCGTGACGACGGCCGAGAGGGACCAACGGAGCTTGCACTCGATGGATGATCGTGTTGAATCGCGTGGTGCGATGCCGAATTCGGTCGGCTCTGCATAAATGGTAGTGATTGGTCGCACGATAAACATCGCGTGGGTGATTTGGACAATGATGGGCCGCCAGGGCCGCTTGGACTATTGGAAGCTAGGAGTCTGCAAAAAAGCGAACATGGTCAAAATGCTAGAACTGCCAGATCATCGCAAGTGTTTTACGTGCAATCGAAGGCGGTCGATTTCCGAGCGGTCGACTTTGCTATGGAGCAGTCCTTCCAGGAAGTCGTGTGTGGGGAGTCCTGCCATCCTGTTCCGCAAGTCGTCAACTGTTTCGAGCATTCGTGAGGCAGAGTCGCTTGTTGAGGTATGGATCTGCACAGGCTTCCTGGTCAGAAACGACTCGCGACTATTGGCTATGCAATGGTCCATACCTGGTCTTTCAGAGCGTTCACAAGTCGCATGGTGTCTTCCTGGTTTGGACACGCCGCGAGTTCCTTCCACAGCTCCTCGTCTGACATTTTTTGCGTCTGAGTTTCCAGTTTGAGCAATTCTAGGTCGGCTTGCTGCTGTGAAAGAGCCTGCTGGTAGCCTTCTTGCTGCCTCTCGGTCGCTTCTAGGAGACTCGCAGTACCGAGTTCCATTTGTTGCGTGAAATTTGTGAGAAACTCGGCCGATTTGTGGCCCACGTGCGTGTCTGCCAGGGTCTTGTGGGCTGAGTCTTCAAGTTGGGAGGTCAATTGACGAAGCGACTGCATTAATTGGGCACCAGTTGGTGTGTGAAGACCGTCACTGTTTTCGGCCACTAGGTGCCGCAAGTGGTCCAGCAACTCCAGTACGCGTGCGATCTCGGCCAGCAATGAAGTCAGCGTCTCCGAAGGCTGCTCGCTGTTAAGCAGTTGCTGCATCTCCATCAGATCGTGCTGCATGCGTGTGAGGCTAGCTGAATCTACACCGTAAATGCAGTTATCGCGCGCGGTCTGGAGCCAACTCGCTGCGAGCTTGCCAAACTCGGATTTGGACACGTACCGATCACTCGATTCGCTTAAGTTCTCGAGCATACGAGTAATTTGTTGCTCCTGAGTGGTTTGCGACACTAAAAACGTGGTGTTAAGCTTGAGCAACTGCTTCTCCAACTCTCGCTGATGCTGATCTTGCCACTGCTCCTGTGTGAGATCGATCGAGGCTTGCTTTTGCTGATGATACGCCAGTTCCGTGCTGAGCTTGTCATTGTCGAGCTGCAGTTCCCGAAGCAGCTCATCGTTTCGATCATGGAGCGCCGTGCAGTGAAGGTGACAAGACTTTTGTGTCTCTTCCATCATACTTTGCATTCGTTGCAGCAGCTCTTCATCCTGCAGCTTTCTTCGTTCTTCGGCCGAGTGCAAGTGGTGGACCAACGTAAACGTGCTTTTTCGATTGCCTCGCCCTGTGGTGGGCTCTTGGTCGGTGCTGGGTGACGATCTTTGATGCGCGTCGTCATCCACAGTTACAGGGACTTCATAACTAGATCCAACGGTGGTGGCTTCTTTTGACTGGCGAGGCGATGACGCTTTCAGGGGAAACTCTTCGCCAAGACCTGCGCGCCCGCTCTTGGCTGGCAGCAATCCAGAGGATCCAAATCCCATCAAAATCGACTCATTTTCAGTTAACACACGCGAAATAGAAGGCATCTGCTGCTGCTTCCTCTGCGTTTTCGCGATGGCGTCGATGTCGTAGGGTTGAAACAGCAGCGCGAGCACCATGTTGAGCTGCCGGGCGAGCGTCATCACGAAATACTCGAGCTCTTGGTTGGTGTCACCGCTGCTAGTGGCGACATTGGCGATCTCTCCACCCGATCTAATCTCATACTTTTCCACGAGCTCGTGAATCGTGTGAAGTTTGGAGTCGACGCGCGTCTCGATAGACGTCTGCCGCTCGAGCAGCGTCTTGAGGATTGTGTCGAAGATTGAGCCCTGCGCGACAAAGAACGTCGACACTTCGCGCTCCAGCGAGTCAAACAGCGGCATCGTTGAGACCGTTGCGAAGGCGCGTTCGTGTGATGATGAAGAAGGCAACCACACGCTCTGGGAAGTATAAAAGAGAGCGCCTGTGCGATCAAGATTAGCTTTTCGGTTTCTGTACAGATGGCTACATCTTATGTGGACCACATGATGAGTGGTTTAGTGGACGCCATCTTGCGCTCATTCGAGGCGACCACCCAGCCTTTCAAAAGCTTGCTCCATTTCCACCGTAGACTAGGGCGGGCACGGAGGTTGCTTCTGTAGATACCGTACGTCTGACCTGGTTCGTGAACCTTTTCGCACGCAGCCAACCCACACGCGTTTTGCGCAATTGAGCAATCAATGGAGTTCCCCGTTGCTTGGGGACAGACTCTCGCAAAACAAACTGCCCCCAGACTGGTACGAGAGGGCGAACGGCACGTGATGGCAACACTCCCCGAGCTGTTGCGTAAGTACTAACGGTACAGTACTGTACGTTGTATCCTCGGCCTTTTGGGCTTGACACGTCCATGCGAGCTCAATGCTGATTGGTCGAGCTCGGACGACTGGTGAATACCAGTCACTGAACCAAACACAATGGCCTGAAGCGGGGTGGGGGAAGGGATACTTCTGCCGAATATCGGCCAATGAATGATAGCTTTTACCTGTTTCTCTTGAATGTTCGACCATGGACTCCATGGAGGGCATTGAGACGAGAGGCTATTTGCGCATTTGCGTGACAAACTAGAAGCAACGGCTCCAGCGTCTCCAGCGTCTCCTCCTCCCTTATGGCGCGCACGTCTCTGGTCTCTGCGCTTCTGCTACTGACAGCGCTGGCGCTGTCAGTAGCAAGCGGCGCAGCTGAAGACGCCAGCGAGTCATTCGGCTCGTTAGTCGGCCTGAGCTGCTCGTCGCAGTCCGAGTGCGGACTGTTGCCGGGCCTTGGCTGCGTCAACGGGTAATACGTTGTACGGCAATGCCCGCATTGTGCTAGTCGTGCTGACGTGGTTGTTCTATTGCTTTGCCACAGTGTGTGTGACTACTGCCAGCAGAATGCGGATTGCAGTGACGCGGGGACGATTCGCCAGTGCCAATTCAAGGACCGAGACGCGGTGCACACGGTCAGTAGTGCCAAGGGCGAGCAGGTCCCAGCAGCGTTCTGCGTGGAAAAAGACCTATTCGCGCCGTTTGTCTTCAACGACGTTGTAGCCACAGCACTCGCATTCATTGCTACCGCACTGGGCTCTGGCTGCGGCGTGGGCGGTGGTGGCCTACTGGTCCCCGCGTTCATCTTGGTGACTGGGCTCAGCCCCAAGCACGCAATCCCGCTGTCCAAGGCCACGATCTTTGGCAACGCGGTGGCAATCTACTTCTTTAACGTGAACCGTAAACACCCACGTACGTTGCAACCAGTCAACCATACTTGGGCGCTATGACACACAAACTCACATACTAACAAAGTTAGTGTGATTGACTGAATCCAGTGAAACCGCATATGCCTGTCATCAACTACGATTTGGCAGCGATTATGGAGCCTACGACGCTTATTGGCACGGTCGTCGGCGTGATGCTAAACCATATTCTCCCCAACTGGCTCATCCTGGCCATGCTCGTGGCGCTGCTGGCGTTCATCACTCACCACACGTTCCTCAAAGGCCGTAAAGTGAGTCGTATTTGTCGTTTACTTCGTCTCATCTACGGGAAGTATTTGGTTAAACAACGAGTTGTTGGAACAGATCCACGAAAAGGAGACTGCGCACCGCAAGGTGCTGATCAAGTCGGCGCTGTCTGGTGGCTTGAACGGCGGCGGCCGCGGCCGCGCATGGTCAATATATCGAGTACGTTTGCTCACCCCACTTTCACGTCCGTTGTTGCAAGTCTTACCATATTTGATGTTTTCTTCCAGAATTTCGACTGGAAGATCGCGGCCAAGCACTGGCTCGATACCACCCGCCGGAATCGCAAGCTGCGGGTGCAGCTCCAAGACGACGAGGCCGATTTCGAGTCGCTGCCTCCCCTAAAGGCCGAAAACCCATACAAGCACACCACGCCATTGCTCAACCAGGCGAGCGGCCAGCACCACGCGAACTTTGGCTCTTTTGGCGGAAGTGCGGACGACAGTTGGTCGTCGCAACTGCGCCAGACCATTCTGCGTCGAGAAACCTCGGTGTTTCCAGCCCGCGTGATCTTGCCGCTCATGGTCTGTTGGCTTGTCGTGCTGTTGCAGGCGCTACTTCGTGGCGGTCATGGCTCGGCGAGTCTCGTCGGCGTATCGTGCGGTTCGTTTGGTTACTGGGTGCTCACACTATTGCCGCTACTGATTCTCGCGATCATCACGTGGCGCGTCGGTTTCCGTCTGCGCCTGGAAAACCGCATGCGTGTCAAGAGCAGGTATCAATTCCTCGAGGGCGACACCCACTGGACGTTGAAGCGCGTGACCAAGTTCCCCATCTACTGCACTACTGCCGGCATAGCTGCTGGTCTGCTTGGCATCGGTGGGGGCATGGTGCAGTCTCCGATGATGCTCGAAATGGGCGTACTGCCAGCGGTGCAGAGTGCGACAGCTGGCTACATGGTGCTGTACACGTCGTCGTCCACGACAATACAGTTTGCGATCGGGGGCCAGCTTCCAGGCTCGCTGCGGTACGACTACGCCGCGTGGTTTGCGTTCGTCGGCTTTCTTGGCGGCTTGTGCGGGCAGAAGGTGGTGGCGTACGTTGTGCATAAGTACAAGCGCGAGAGCATCGCGGTGTACACGCTTTCAGTGACGATCGGCCTGTCGGCGTTGGCGATGGGCGTGGTCGGCGTTTCGAACACCATCCACGACGTCCGCAGCGGTGCCGGTATAGGGCTCAACAGCTTGTGCGGCGATGCATAGGCAATGACGAAAGCTGGATCCAGAATCCATCAACTTGATACAGTAACGACACCAAACTCGCATGTTAGGCTTGCGAAGGTGACGAGAGCACTCTCATGCATCTTGGCGGTGAGACGGTGGAGACTTGGACCGAGATATGTACCCATGTCAAATACCGATGTGAAAGGAATTTCTCAGATTTCATCAGGTATTCTCAGATTAAAGGATCCAATCATCTGTCTGATGCGCAGAACACTTGAAGAAACCTTGAGCCGTCATCAGTCCTGCCATCTGGCCGATTGATCGAATGGGAACCCCTTTTTATGGCATGCGACAATCTTGTGGTGTCCGCAATGGCCAATCCAATCTGAATACCGTTTTATGACCACGTCATCCAGCGCGAGTAACGACATGCCTAAATAGCACATGGAGCCACTTTCGCAACAACTGGGCGAAGCACAGCAGCCTGTGGTGACAAAAAAGCAGGCTTTTGTCCATCTCCCCTCTTCAGTGTTCTCCTTCCAACAAATCCGGGATCACATCTCCAAATGACCGCATCGTGTTGACGTCAACCCTCCTCCTTTTCTACACTCTTCTTGCTTTCTTCCACCAGTCCATCCCTCCCTGGGGGGCACGAGTTTTCCTTCCTTCTTTCCCATCAACCAACCTCCTGCTTGCCCCTGGCACTCCTCTCATTATTCGAAAATCGACTCTCCACACCGAAGAAAATGTTTCGTCACTCGCTTGTCGTGGTAGCCGCCGCCTCCGCAGTCGCCGTGGCCTCGGCCGCCACCATCGACAACGAGCTGCTGCGCAAGGTCGTCCACTACGAGGCCCAGAAGGCTGCCGCCGCCGTTGAGCTCGCCGAGATCGAGCGCATCATCCTGTCCATGAAGGCCTCGCCCGCGCTCAAGGCCACGACTATGTCCACCGGCTCGGGCTCGGGCTCGGGCGGCGCGTCGGCCACGGTCGGCTCGGGCTCGGGCGACGACTTCAGCATCGAGACGCCGCCTGTGCCGACCTCGGCGCCGCCGGCCACGGAAGCCCCAAGCGCCAGCGGCGCAGGTGACGCCACTGTCACGGCGACGCCCGTGCCGGCCCTGGCCAGCGCCGCCGTGACGGTTCAGATGGTGGCGCCTGCCGCGTTTGCCGCCGTGGCCGCTGCGTTCACGCTGTTGTAGACACCGCCTCCGCGAAAGTGATGCGTATTTTATCACGACGTGACAACGAAGCTGCTCCTTGACTGCCAACGCCAACACGCCAACAACACCAAAAAGGACCAGGCAGTACCGACCATAAAGGCCGCCGAGACTTTTTTGGTGGTGGTGTGTGGGGGGACTAGATTGTTCCGCGGTCAAGGCTTGGGAGATTTCAAGCGCGTGCGCAGTGGATTTTGACCTTTATTTTTCTGCTTATCCCCTCAAATACAGTTGTTTCGATTCTGTTGTCTCGGTACAGTAGGTCTGGTATGCAGGTCGCCAACACGCCCAACACGCCAGCGTTCCAACAAATATTACCAAGCTTGTAATACCAACATGCCAACAAATATCGGGTCCGTGGAGGATGAAACAGAAGGGAAACAGCCATTCACATGTGCCTGTATTGGTGGTGGTGGTGATCACCATGATCACATGTGACTCGGGGCAGACGGGAGCCATCAAGAAAGTCAGACCACTAATGTCACTACTTGAGGCACTTCAACGAGGATATTTGTTGCATTCTCCAATCAAATCACGCAATTTCGATACAAACCCAGACTCTGAACTCTATCTGTTCTTAACTGACACTCTTCCTCATGATCGACATGTGCGCAGAGGACCCTCTTGGTCATCACCAGTGGCATCAACATCCCTCCACTCGCGAATCTCTCTCTCTCTCTCGACAGCCGTAGCCGCAGCAACCATGCGCCTCCTGCGCGCTCCGCTAGCGCTGCTCGGTCTAATCTATGCCGCTGCATCAACCGTCCACGCGGTCGACGACAGCGCCGCCGTCGCGCCCTTCGGCTCGACTGTCGGGCTCGCTTGTGGCGCTCGCTCCGACTGCGGCTTCCTCCCGGGCCTCGCCTGCGTCAACAGGTATTAATGCTATCTACTCTATACGAGTCTCGAACTGTATTCGCCAGTACTCACCTAGCTATTGCCAGTGTGTGCGACTATTGCCAGGCGGACGACGACTGCAGCGGCCCCGGCGAAGTGATCCGCCGGTGCAACCGCGTCGAAGTGCTCGACCTCGAGACCAACAAGCTCGTACCGCTGAGCGCGACTAGCGCGAGCGGCCTGGACGTCGTGGCCGCGGTCTGCGTCGAGAAAGATTTGTTTTACCCGTTCACGTGGAGCGACGTGGTCGCCAGTGTGTTAGCGTTCATCGCTACGTCTCTCGGCTCGGGCTGCGGCGTGGGCGGCGGCGGGCTGCTGGTGCCGGCGTTCATCTTGGTGATCGGACTCAGCCCCAAGCACGCGATCCCGCTCTCCAAGGCCACGATCTTTGGCAATGCGGCGGCGATCTACATGTTCAATCTGCGCCGCAAGCATCCAAGTACGATGCGTATTATCCTGTTTCGGGCTGGACAAAACTAACCAAAAACACTGATTTTTGTTGTGGTTTTTGGGATCGCAGTCAAAAAGACGCTGCCCGTGATCAACTACGACGTGGCGTCGATCATGGAGCCGACGACCTTGATCGGCTCGATCTTCGGCGTGATGCTGAACCACGTGCTGCCCAACTGGCTCATCCTCGTGCTGCTCGTGTCGCTGCTGTCGTACACGACGCACAAGACGTACCTCAAAGGCCACAAGATCCGCAACAAGGAGACGGCGCGCAACGAAGCGCTCATCAAGACGGCGCTCAAAGGCCGCAAAGACGGCGGCGGCCGCGGCCGCGCCTGGTCCATCTACCGGGTACGCTTCACTAGTCCATGCCCTCTACGTGAATGGGAAGTTGGTGCTGTAAATTAACAGTTTTTTATTTTATTTATTTTGCTGTGGGAGCAGCATTTTGACTGGAAAATCGCCGTGCGCAAGTGGCTCGCGATCACGCGTCGCAACCGCCGACTGCGGCAGCTGCTTCAGGAGGACGAAGAGGATTTCAAGACACTGCCGCCGCTGCAGACCGAGCTGCCGCACTCGGCCGTGCAGCTGCTGGAAAAGTCGCCCGACGCCAAGCACCAGGCCAAGCAGATCCAGAAACGTGCGCGACGATCGTTTAAACTGTGTATGGACCCAGCTTTGTACTGACTTTTGCGTTATTTAGGCTCGGACGACGACAGCGCCTCCGAGATCCGCCAGCTTCTAGAGCGCCGCGAGGCCAACATCTTCCCGCTGCGCGTGATCTTGCCGCTCTTCGCCGCGTGGCTCGTCGTTTTTATGCAGGCGCTGCTACGTGGCGGCCACGGCGCACCCAGCGTCATCGGCATCCAGTGCGACTCGATCGAGTACTGGCTTCTGACCATGCTGCCCGTCGCCGTGTTGCTCGTAATCACGTGGCGCGTCGGCCACCGCCTCCGCCTCGACAACCGGCTGCGAGTGATCAGCGGCTACGACTTCCTCGAGAGCGACATCCATTGGACGTGGAAGAACGTCACCATCTTCCCAATCTACTGCGTCTCGGCCGGTGTAGCTGCGGGGCTTTTGGGTATTGGTGGTGGCATGGTCAAAGGTCCGATCATGCTGGAGATGGGCGTGCTGCCGCCCGTGCAGAGCGTGACCGCGAGCTACATGATCTTGTACACGGCGTCGTCCACGACGCTCCAGTTCGCCATCGCCGGCCAGTTCCCGGGCTCGCTCCAGTACGACTACGTAGCGTGGTTTGCATTTGTCGGCTTTCTCGGGGGCCTGTGCGGCCAGAAGGTGGTCGCGTTTCTCGTGAAAAAGTACAAACGCGAGAGCATCATGGTGTTTATCCTCGCGAGCACGATCGGCCTGTCGACGCTCGCGATGGGCTACATTGGGCTGCGCAACACGGCTCATGACCTGCAAATGGGTAATAGCATGGGCCTGTCCAGCCTCTGTGGGAATGAGTAAATGTTGGGGGGAAATAGGAAGAGAAAAACCGTATATGGTCTGTACAAACTACTGCAACTACTGTGACATGGGGTGTTTGTGTGGCTTGCTTGATTACATGGACGGCTTTTCGCGCTGCACGGTCTTGCTGCGCACGCTGATGAGTTTCCGAGACACTTGCGTGATCATCGCCGGGATGTGGAAGCCCTTCGAGGAGGCGTTCGACTTGGGCGGCAGTGGCGGCTTTCCGGACAGCGGCGGCTTGGCCGAGAGCGGCGGCTGCTGCAGCTCGAGAACCGAGTCTTGCGGCTGCTGAGGAGTGCTGGTGGTCGTGGTGGCGGTCGAGTCGTCGCTCGCGTCTTCGTACGGCAAGATGACTTCGTTGTGGTAAAACCAGTTTTTCTTGCTCTTCTTCTTGGCCGCTTTCCGCTGCTCCTGCTTGAGCGCCTCGCGCCGCTCGGCGATGCGCGCCAGCGTTTCCTCGGCTTTCTCCTCCGACTCGATCGACAGCGTCCGTCGAGACCGCGCGCCCGTGGACGCGTAGTGGACCGGCGGCGTCGAGGTCCAGCCCTGCTCGCTCTCGTTGTCCAGCCCTTGGATGTAGGCCTCGTACCGCTGCGCCTCGCTCGCGTCGTAACCCAGCTCGTCGGCGTCGCCCTCCATGTACGGGTGGTACACCTGCAGGTCGTTGTCGCTATGGTACAGCCACGCGGCGCTGCTGCGTCGTTGAAGCTGCTCGGCCGAGCTCGTTCTCGTGAGGCCCTCCTCGTCGCCGTACTCGCTGAGGATGTCGGTCTCAGCCAGCGAGCCGCGGTTGTGGCTCTGGCTCGAGCGACGCAGCTTGTGGCCGTCGCCGCCGCTGAGCTCGCTGATGAACGAGTTCTTGTCCACGGTGAACGTCACCGACGGACGCCGCACGCCGCTGGGCACCGGGCTCGACATGTACTCGGGCAGGCAGCTCGTGAGCAGCACGAGCACGTGGGCCTGGTTATTCACGCGCGCCACTTCGAGCGCAAAGTCCATCATCTCGTCGGTGAGCACGAGCTGGCTGAGTAGCACTTCGACGCAGTCGTAGTGGCCGTTCTTGCTGGCGATCGATAGGAGCGAGTGGCCGTTAAACGAGTACCCGGCCAGCTCGCGCGCCTGCGCTTTCACGAGGAACTGAAGCATGCGGCTCTGCCCGCACTCGGCAGCGATGAACGCCGGCGCCGGCAGCTTGGAGCGCGCGCTGCCCACCGGGTTAAGCGCCACCTTGCGCGTGAAGATCCGGTGGAACGCCTTCCAGTGGCCGCTTCGAATCACCACGCAGTACATGTGGCGCCCCCATAGACTGAGCATCTGTGGCGTTTCAAAAAACGAGTCGAGCAGCAGATCCAACACCTCGACATTCCCGTAGCTGCACGCGAGCAGCAGCGCGTTGAGCTCGTCGCTGCTGTCCACGCCGTGCTCCATCCACGTGGGTGACGCGCCGGCCTCGAGCAGATCGGCCACCTGGCGCAGTTTGCCTTGCACGACGGCCTTGCGCAGCTTGCGATTGAGCTTGTTCTGGCGACTGAGCAGCGAGCGGATCGAGCGCATCTTGTGAGGTGCTGGGCGCGATGGAGCTGTAGCGCTGGTACTGTACGCCGTATGTAGGATTGTAGGATTGTAGGTTCTACGAGCCAAAATGACAAATGCGGGGAGACAGCCAAACGAAGAGCAAATGCTGTAATGCAAACAGTCAGTACGGTGGCGCGGACACCACCCACGCGAAGAAAAACAGAGAAGACGGGGACAAGGCGCCCAAGTCGCGTTTTGCGGCGAGTCCAAATTTTCGACCAGGTGGGTCGCTGGAAATGTGAGTCACTCGCGGAGAAATTGTTACGCAACGACACGTCTCACTCAGTCGACACCTACACCCAAGAACAAAAGCGAGGATCCACATACAGAAACTGGCATGGAGTGCGGCATACTATGGCCGCCAGCCGAGGTGCTCTCTGCCGCAAGAAAGTGGTCCGCCTGGTTCGGCGTCGCTTGATGGGCTCCGAAGCTGCTGCAGTTGATATATCATTAAATCATGGAAACAACTTAATCAAGTGCCTACAGTCAGATTCGTAAACCACACGTCGACTACAACGCGTCCAGATCTACTTTATTACGGTAAGATACATATAAATAGACATCTATATAAGTGCATTTACCATTAATATACCAATGCCTACTAGTATATTAGAGTCAAGTCAGTTGCCAAACACTACAAATTTAGTACACTTCCCATCCTCACATGATCTGATTTTGTGTCAAGAACGAATTGCAGCTCTTTGCCCCACATGGACGACCCAGCGGCGGCGGCGGCGGCGCTACAGAGCCCGGCGCGCCACGCGCTGCGCGGCTTCTCCGCGACGCTGGCGGTGGGCGCGCTGCTGGCGTCCGCGTCCTTCAATCGCCGCGCGCTCTTCTCGTTCAAGGCCTCGCAGCTCGCGATGCTCAAGCTCGTGCGACCGTCGCGCAACGCCGTCGCGATCGCCGTGTTTGTCGGTACGCACTATGCTGCCGCTTGGAGTGTCTCTGTTAAGACTCCAAGATTTTGAGTTCTTTTCTATCTCCCTCTATGTAGGCGTCTTCCGCTTTATTGACCGATACGAGCGTCTAAAACGCCGCAATGCATCTACGGAGCCGATGCCCGACAACGAACACCCGACGAAAAAAGACGACGAGGCCAACACCAACGCGTTGGTCGCGGCCGCCGTCTTGAGCCTCGCGTGTGTCAAGCCCGACAGCCGCACGCCGCTAGTCGCTCTGATCACCACCAACGCCGTGAGCATGTGGTTCCGAGATCTGATCGCGGCCCGGCCGGAGCTCGCCGCGCTCAAGCCGCTCGGTTAGCCCTCCCTGTTCCATTGTTCGGTACCCTGCCGTGGTTGGCTCCCACTGACGCTACGCATGGACTGTTATGTACGATGCTGTAGAACTCGTGGCCTTCAGTGTGACCAGCGGATGGATCCTGTTCTCTGGCTTCTTCCACCCGGACTCGTACGAGCCCGCGCACATGAAGCTCATCAAGCGTTACTCGCTCACGTCCAACGAGGCCGCCGACTTCCTGCAGGGCATGTACAAGCGCGGGCTCAACCCGACGTCCTGCGAGGCGCGCCATGCCGGCCGCGAGTGCGGCGAGTTTGCGCGCAACACGTTTGTGTGGCAGACCATCGCCATGGGGCTCCGTATCTACGCGCCCGTCCACCTCACGACCTGGCTGCTGGCGCTGCGCCACAAGGCCGTGCGCAGCAAGCCGTTCATAGACCATCTGCGCACGGTCGCCAGGCGGCTGCTCCAGTCAGCCATGTACTACATCTTCTACATTTTCACCGGCTGGACCACGATCTGCTACACCAACCAGCTCGGCTCGCGCTCGCTCGCGTGGCGCAAGTTCCAGTTCTTGTTCTTCGGCGCGTTGCCGGCACCGGCTTTGCTCTTCGAGTCGCCGTCGCGCCGCCGTCCGATCGGCGTTATCCTCAGCTCGTACGCGTTCGTGAGCATGGGCACGGTGCTGTCGCAGCAGAAAGGTTTCCGCTGGCTGCAGCAAAGCTCGGGGCCCGCGAGAACGGTGCTGGATGTCGTAGCGACGGCCACGGCGGTGGCGTACTCGTTCAGCGGCATCATCGAAGGCAGCGCCGTTGTCCAGCGGATGCTGCTGGGCCAGCCGTCGCCGTCTCGCATCCGGAAATACAGCAGCGTCGACCAGCACCCGCGAGAGGAGACGCGCGCATAAGTGGCGCGGGGGCGTTCGCAGGTCGACCACTTTTAAGCTAGCTTAGTATGTTTCACTGATCAGGGTAGTTTCCTGTTTTGTTTTGTGTTGGACATCAAAATTCAGCTGCCACTTTTTCATCTGGGCGGCCCTTGAATGACAGCTGCCGCGTCATCGGCGCCAACGTTGCGCGTGGCTCTCGCCAGGCGACGCTACGTGGCTGTGCTCCTGCTGCTAGCTACAGTCGTAATAGTGAATGCGCTGCATTTCACAGCCCATGGATCATGGCTCCCCACCGGCGCGACTGAAGACCTTTCAGGTGCAATAGACCAGCCCGACTGCGTGAAGATCGACGAGTTCCACCGCGATCCGCTCTTCCGACTCAACGCCAGTAACTGCACGACCCAAGATCAGGTGGTCTCGACGCTACGTGAGCTGGTACCGACGGCCGCACGGCTGTTCCAAAGCCACGGTCTCCGCTATTTCCTGGACAGCGGCACGCTGCTCGGCGCGTTCCGCAACCAGAGCATAATCGCGCACGATACGGACGCCGACATGGCGATCGACGAAAAATCGTTCGATTTCATTCGGAACAACAAAGTGGTCGTTCCGGATCCGTTCTTCTTGGCGGTGTACGCGAGCGGCGATCTGTATCCGGGCTCGCAGCGCGACAAAGGCATCCCGATCCGGTTGACCCACAAACCGACGGCGCTGTACCTGGACGTGTTTGTCTTCAGCAAGCGAGAAGAAGAAGTACCCGCATCCGGGCGGAACAAATCCAATAAGCTGGGGAAGAAAATGGAGATGATCGGCCCTCATCCGTCGTGGGCGTTCCAGCGCTGTGTGCACTGCACGGACTACTATAACGAAGGTAGGCAATTGCTGGTGCCAAATGACTGGATCTACCCGACAGTGGACTGCGCGTTTGAAGGAGCGACCCTCCAATGTCCACGAGAAACTGAGAAGTATCTGCGGTACATGTTTGGAGACGATTTCCGGACACCCATCCAGTATTGATCCTGCAAGTAAGCCCACTGGATTCCGAATAGCTAGTAGTTACGTCGACTTGTTCAGCTTGTAGATACTGTACTACTGTATTGGAGCACGACAGACAAGACGCGCGACTGCTGCAGCTGAACACCCCACCTCATTTTGCGGTTCCGATTTAGACGTAAATTACGGCCCCAAAAACCGAATTTTGTTTTTTGAAAATATCTCAGATCTGTTTTTTCAAAAAAGGATAAACCTTAGAATTATGAATTGTTTGTGACTCACAGCGAGTCAGATTTGGCAGTCCACCGGCTCAGGGCAGCATTCACTCTTTCGGCGGGCGGTCAGTTCTCATGACGACAAAACCTGCTATAATTAAAATCAAGCCAATGGCCTCAACTTGCTGATCTCTCTCTTCCAGTTCATACACCTGTCAAACCAAATGAGTCACCAGATCTTTTGTCCACACAACTCCGTGTCAGCGTGTCCGCAGTCGCTCACCGGCATCGCCATGCCAATCCAAAACATTCCGTCAAGAACAACAAAGCGCCCCGCTCGCTGCTCCTTCTGTGTCTCGTCCATTCTCCATTTCGCTGCTCACAACATGAAGCTTCCGCTGACCGATCCTTTGCCGCCCGCGTCCGGCGCCTGGTGCAGTCGCAGCACAAGCTCATGATGCTGCCGGCGCTGGGCTAATCAGCCTCGTGAATCTTCTGCGCATCGTGCGTATGCAGTATGTCGTACAGCTGAGCCAGGACGACTCGGCCAGCGACGAGCGACGTCACGATCTCGCAGGCTGCAGCCAGCTCTAGCCAAGCCACGTGGACCCGTCCTCACAGCGCATGCTACACACGCGATCAAGTGCTGACGATCATCAAAGGGCTCGTCGTCACGGCCTCAGCAGCGTTCTCGAGCCACAACGTGACGTATTTCCTGGACAGCGGCGCGCTGTTGGGTGCCTATCGCGGCCAGAAAGTGATAGTGTACGACAACGACGCCAATTTCGGCGTCGACGCCGCCGGGCTAGAGTACATCCAGCAGCAGCACAACGCGTTCCCACCCGAGTATCACTTTACGATCTGGAACAGCAGCCTCTACCCCGCGTCGGACCGAGACGATAAGTTGCCGGCGCGACTGATTCACAAAATGTCGGCGATCTACCTTGATGTATTTGCGTTTCTCGACTGTAATGACACAAAAGTGGGTCCACTGCCGTCGTGGTGCTTTATGAACTGCGCCGGCTGTCCAACCGTCGAGACGGGCGGCAATTCGCTCAAAGTGGGCCGCGATTGGATCTATCCGTTGGTGGATTGCACATTTGAAGGCAATCCGACGCTGAATGCCCACACAACACAAAAGAATACTTGCGGTACACGTTCGGCAAGTCCTACACGACACCGATCGGATACCGCTACGACAAGTAATCAACAATCACATTATACTGGATCCATAAAGTGTTCCCCATATTGGTGCGTCAAATACTCGACCGTTTTGGCCGGACATCTCAGTGTTTCGCCTCCAAATTCACAGTCACGAAGCGGATATACCCACTCACGTGGCACCAGCAGTTGCGGTCGTCCGTCCGGCAGCTTGGTGCAGTAAACGCAGTTGGATTAACAATCGGACGGGACCGGGCCGACCATCGCGCGTTTGATTCTCGTGTCCACGCGGTCGTGGAACACAAACACATCCACGTACAGCGCCGACGCCTTGTGGATCAACCGCGCCGACAGCTTGGCGTCCCGCCCAAAGTTCTCATAGTACGGACTGTTCCACACATCCATTTGGTACTGCACACCAAACGGCAGGCGGTGCGTGCGCAGGTACTCGAAACCGGCTGTCTCCACCGCCAGATCGCCATCAAAATCGCGCGGAATCACATCTTGATGACGAACCGCGCCCAGCAAAGTGCCGCTTTCGAGAAAGTACGTCACGTTGTGCGCTTCAAATACGCTAGCGGCGTGGACCACGAGCTGGCGGATGATGGCGATGATCTGCGACTGTGAATAGCACGCGTCTTCCCGCACGAACCGGTCTTCGAGGTGATGCTTGGCCATGAACGCACACCCAGGACGGTACTGCGGCGCACCACGGGCGGGCATGGCCATGCCAATACGTGCTGGCGGCTTGTGCGGGTTGTCGGGGTCGAACACAGCCACAGTCTCTTCCGAATCGCGAGAGCTCGAGTGCTCTGGCGGCGAGAGAACGATGGTCACGTGCAGCAGATTGAGCAGTCCACTTAGAAACAGCAGCAGCACGACGAGGAAGACGCGTTCCACGCTGCAGCTCCTGTCTGCGCGGCGTCGAACGCGAGGCGACGCCGGCGAAAGAAACGGCAGCAGCCCATATCAGCGGTGGCAGGACCAAGAATCTTGAAAATGCTTAATGCCATGGATATCAGCCTGAATCATTGCATAGTACAGGGAGTTTAGCAACTGTTAGTACAGGTAACCAGAATAGTACCGTGATGTTTCTCTACATTTGGAGCGTCAGATTGTACATAAACGAGGCTATGTTTGATGGCCAAACCCGCAACAGAAGTTGAGGCGCACCACTCAAACTTCTTGGGCAGCGTTCGCGTTCGATAATGCTACTTTGGTTTTTTGTTGTTGTGGCGAGCGATTGGGCCAATCGAATTCTGTTCACCCATCAGTCAGAATAGAGCTCAGATCGAATTTAGGAACTGCCTCTGATCGCCAACTCTCAGCGTAGTATTGGGTCATGTAGGTTCGACCAGAGATGCTTGAGGTACTTGGTCGTATCGCGCGGGCACTTGGGCGTCCTCCATTCAAAGGGGCAATCCACCAGCGGATAGACCCATGCGCGCGGCACATTGAAGTGGTTATTCCCTTTGACGATTGGGCAGGCGCGGCACTGGCAATTGTCCCCGCTCGGCTGTGGTCCAACTTCGTCCTACTTTGTCTTGTCGTTCTTCGAGTCGACGAAGGCAAATATATCCATATACAGCACCGTCGCCTTGTGGATCAGTCGGACGAGCAGCTTCTCGTCGCCCGACGAGTTTGGATACAGCGAGCTGTTCCACACGGCCAAGTGATAGACCTCGGACACGTCGACTTTGTGTTCTTGCATATACTTGAGCGCTGCGGCATCGATGCCCAGATCAGCGTTCTGAACGTGATGAACGACGCCTTTCTCACGAAATGAACTCAGCAGTGAGCCGCCCTTCAGGAAGAATGTGATGTTGGGGCCTCAAAAGCGTTTGCGGCCGTGAACACCATCTCACATTGCAGCTCGACAAGCTCGCGTTCCGAGAGACACAACTTCCGGTTCCCGTCGTGCACAAAACCGGGATAGCGGCGGCCCAGCGTTTCTCAATTTTGTGCTGAGGAGTTGACAACCTTCCTGATGGTGGCGGGCTTGACTTCTGCGCTTGCCTTGGAGACCAACTGGACAGGGGTGGGGCTGGTCGCGTAAGCCAGCAGCGTGTCAATCTCCACGACCCACATGACGCCGAGCAGCACCAACGCCACGATAACGCAAGCAGCGGTGCGGAACCGACGCGGCGGCATGCCCACCTCACTGATCTCGACCAGTTTTTCGGCCTCGAGCTCTTCTTCGTCCACGCTCAAGCGCATGGATACAGCGGGTGAGAAGACAAAGTGGCGTGCATCGGACTGAAGAATAAACGTGCGGATGCATGGATCAGCAGTAGCATTGCCGGCTCGGGGAGCCCCATTGCACGGCATGATCGGCCACGAAGCGATGTGCACGAGCTTGTCGCGCATCTAAATACATCGGAGCCTCTCATTCAGCTGACTTATGCCTATGACAGGTTTCTATTTATGAATATAGGCGGCCACCGTACACGTGAGTAAGCACCATTCAGCAACGCCTCAGCACGCTTAGGCGATAGATAGCTTGGAATTCACAGTCGCTTCGGGGTCATGTAGTATTTGCCGTACATGTGCTTGAGATACTTGGCCGATTCGCGTGGACACTTGAGCTTACGTCCTTCAAATGGACAGTCGACCAGTGGATAGACCCACGCGCGCGGCACCTTAAAGTGGCGCGAAATGCCGTCCGGCATCTTGGTGCACCTCGGGCAGCTGCTGAAGCAGATCGAGGGCAACGGCCCGACGTCGTCTTCACCAATAGTCTCATTCGTCCAGTCTAAGAACGCGAAAATGTCCGCGTACAGCGCCGTCTCCTTGTGGATCAGTCTCGCCGGCAGCTTGTCGTCGCGTCCATGGCCTTCGTGGACAGAACTGTTCCACACCAAGAAATGGAACCCGTCCGGCACTCGCACTGGATTCTGCTGGAGGAATCGAAGCGCCGCGACGTCGATGCCCAGATCCGCATCGCGGTCCTTGTGGATCACGCCTTTCTCGCGGAACGAGCCCAGCAGCGTGCCGCTCTCGAGAAAGTACGTCACGTTGTACATGTCGAACAGGTCGGCGGCCGCAAACACCGTATCGCGGATCGTCGCGGCCATCTCGTCGTAGGAAAGACACAGATCTTTCGTGTCATTGCGGATAAACAGCCCGTCGCGGTGGTCCATGTGCGCGCACGGGTCCTCCGGCTCGCGATGGAACGCGAGCGTGAAGCTCTGAAGCTGCTGCAGCACGACGCTGATCTCCACGAGCCAGCCGAGGCCGATCAGCAGGATGGCCGCGAGCGTTGCTGTGACGACGCGCACGCGACGTGGCGACGAGGCGGCGCCGCGCGTGCCTTTCTCCAGCGCATCGGCGTTGGACGGTGGCATGGGTGGTCGGTCTCCTTCAAGGGAGCTCAAGAGACTATTGAGCTGGAGCCTGTTGGCTGTTAAGAGGGAGAGAGGATCGAGAGGAGCTTACGCCTGAGAGGAGGGGTACAGTTGATTCGTGGGTGTGAGAGTGGGATGTGCCCAGCGTGGAGTTGAGACTGGAGTTTCCAGCCAGTCTCACATCTTATGTGAGCCAGGCTGTCTCGTCTGTCAGCGGTCGATTTGGTCCACGGTACTAACTCCGTAACAACCGGTCCCTGTCGAATATGCGTTGATGTAGAGAATAGGCTGAAGGTAGGTATATGCTCCAATGATAAATTCTAAACTCTTATACCCTCTTATTACCTATCCAATATATGTGTGCGTTCAAGGTGGGGAACTGTCACAGTTGGATGTACCCCTCCTCCTGAGATGGATGGCATTCAACGATTGGTGGAAACGAGGACAAACCTGTTCTGAAAATTTTCAGAATCTCTCACATTGTCCAGTACTGTATTTAGATCCCATGCTTCACAATTTCTTGGCCAAATTGCAGAACAACAGACTGTATTTTAATCTATTTGACAGAGTACCCTGTGTTGACCAAGCTAGGTGGTAAGTTACAAGTTATCCATCTTATATCCATCATGATTGGTAATTTGAATGCATTTCTTGCCAAATACCATGCCAAAAACGGTAAGATACTCAAAATGCTACGTAATTTAACGAGGGTATCGAATTTGAACAGGGACGTTTATTTGGCAGAACCCGGCACTATGGTCGTCTTGGGGTCATGTAGCTCTTGCCGTACATGTGCTCCAGGTACTTGGCCGACTCGCGCGGGCACTTGAACGCTCTGCCATCAAATAGGCAGTCCACAAGCGGATACACCCACGTGCGTGGCACTTTGAAGTGGCGCAATCCATTGACTTTCGGGCACTTCCGGCAGCCGCCAAAGCACACGCTGGGTAGCGGTCCGACTTCGTCCTGGCCGATCGTCTCCTTCTTCCAGTCTAAAAATGCGAACACATCCGCGTACAGCGCCGTCTCCTTGTGGATCAGTCTCACTGGCAGCTTGTCGTCGCGGCTTGAGCCAGGATACAGCGAACTGTTCCAGACCGTAAAGTGGTATGCTGGCGGAACTTGCACTGGATTCTGCTGGAGAAACTGGAGTGCCGCGGCGTCGATGCCCAGGTCGGCGTCTTGGTCTTTGCGGATCACGCCTTTCTCACGAAACGAGCCCAGCAGCGTGCCGCTCTCCAGGAAGTACGTCACGTTGTAGGCGTCAAACAGGTCGGCGGCTGCGAACACGATCTCGCGGATGTGCGCTGCCAATTCCTCGACCGAGAGACACAAGTTCTTGGTCTCGTCGCGCACGAAGCCAGGGTCGCGGTGGTTGAGCCGGGCGCACTGCTTGGTGACCAGTGGCGTCGCTGGTGGTGGAACTGCTGCTGTTTCTGTGAGGTCCGCATGGAGACGGACAGTGTAGATATGCACATGCGACAGAAATGTGTTGATCTCGACCACCCAGCCGAGTCCGATGAGCGAGATGATCACAAGGATCATGATCACGGGGCGGAACCGCCGCGCGCTGGAGCTACGAGTCGGTTCCGCGACGGGCGCGTCCTTGCAGGCCACGACGGTCGCTAAAGTCTGGGTATCGGCCATCACGGTTAGACGGCAAATGCGGAAATGGACAAAGGACAGACTGGCATTTTTGACTCTGGGTGCGAGAGTGGGTTCTGTGTCACGTCCGTACCCAAAGGTTGAGGAGAACGGCACCTGGAAAGTGGACCTTGAACACGTCGCAAGCTGGGTCGTGCTGCTGCAACTTGTGGGACGGGGCGTGAGACCATTGGTGCAAAAACGAGAGCTTTCAAAATCCCAGCCCAAGTGGTTGGAAGAAATTCCGAGAATTCCACGAATGGATCTGGTACGATCGTCACAGACTGAGTGGCAAACAAGCCCCCGTCTCAGAACTCAAGAAGTTCGTGAAAATTTGACAAGAAAAACGGGCAGGATCGAAGTTTTGACCTTTAAACTCATGTGTAAAGTCTAGTACGGGAACACCTCAGGTGTCATGTAGCCTTTGCCAAACATGTAGCGCAAGTACTTGTCGGGCTTGTTGGGACAGTGGAGCTCAAAGCCCGCAAACCGACACGGCTGCAGCGGGTAGATCCAGTCGTACGCCACATGGAACGTCTTCTCGTCCTCGCCCACTTTGGGACACTTCCTGCAGTTGATGAATGCGCCCGACGTCAGCGGCCCCGTTGTCTTCTTGTCGTTATCGTCCACGGAATCCATGTACACAAACACGTCAGCGTAGAGCGTAGACTCGCGGTGGACGATCCGCACGGGCAGCTCAATGTACCTCGAGCCGGGCGTGTGCACCGAGCTGTTGAACACGTGGAGCGCGTACTCTTTCGGGAACAAGACTGGCGTCGACTTGAGCGTCTCGTAACCATTCTCGTCAATGCCGAGGTCCACGTCCTGGTCGAATGGAATGAGCCCTTTGTGGCGCACGGCACCGAGCAGCGTGCCGCTGTCGAGAAAGTGCGTGATATTGTATTTGGTGAGCACGGCGCTGGCCGTGAGCGCGAGATCCACGAGCGTGTCGCGCACTTCCTGGCGCGAGTAGCAGCGCGTCGGCGCGGGGAACGTCGGCTCCAAGTGACCGACACCCAACTTCACACACGGTTCGTTGAATTCTTTCGCAAGCTTTTTGTCCAGTGCCGTGTTGGAGCGACTTTCTGGGTCGTCGCGACGGTCAATCAAGTATTCGTTGAGCAGCGCATTGGAGTCCGGGCCGTGGAGGTGCTGGCGCAGTGTGATCCAGTGGAAGAATTCGCTGAACTGGACCACTACGAGCGCTGCGATCGCGGTGGTGAGCACCAGCAGAAGGAACGCGCGGCGAGAGATGGACAGCACCTTGGTGGTGGCCTCGGTCTTGGGGTTCATGATGGTGTTCAGTCTGGCGACTGTGTCAAAAGCCCCCAAATGGCCAACTGTTGAGACGGTGGGGAACGGAGCTACAGTACCATTTGACGGAGTGATGGTCATGGGCGTCAGTCTATCCAATTTTCGGAATACAGGATCACGATCAGAAAATCAGATAACGATAAAGAGAGTTTCCTGTGATACAGCATTGCACAATACTGTAGTGTTACTTATTACTAGCCACGCTTTCATAATCATGATTTGAGGACTCACGAATATCATGATTATGAAAGCGTGGCTAGTAATAAATAATGTTTCCCATGAGGGTCTCGACTTGAGAGCAAAAATATTCAAATCCACCCTGGAGCCTTCAGA
Organism: Pythium dissimile; assembly: GCA_023336445.1. NCBI lineage: Eukaryota > Oomycota > Peronosporomycetes > Pythiales > Pythiaceae > Pythium > Pythium dissimile. Next base: position 35,733 of record JAADWZ010000020.1, on the reverse strand, counting down.
GAAACAGGTCGGCGGGCGAGTCAACGCGTAGGACTCTCGGGAAGAGGACTACCACCCACAGTCGATCGAACCCATTTGTGGTGGTTCTCTGTCGTAGTATCAGCCAATTAAATGCAGGCAGTGGAGTAACCACAGTACACTGTAGTCAAATGAGTCCTCTGTCTCGATTTGATCTGTCCACGCCTCTGCGAAAGACCGAACTATGAGTCCATGCCTCGCAACCCTAGAGTGTTGATACTGTCGCGCTTCCGTGGTCTCAACTCCAATGCCAATCTCATTCCTCTTTCCGCCTCCTCGTGCTCACTCAACTTCTCCAGGGCGAAATGGTCGACATTGAGGCCCAAAGGTTTCACAGCCCGGTGCTCAAGCATCAGCGAGCTATACTTCTACAAGGTCGTCAGCTGAGCCGCCGCTGGATCTCCATACTGTCCGTCGTAGCGCTTGTCGGACTCTTGTGGGCCGTGAAGATCCACACGCTCATGTGGTACCGGATCAACTGCGAGGACCTGAGCCACCGCGACCAACGATTCGTGCACAAAAGCAACGCCTACATGTGCCTGTCCGATGTTGAAGTCTCGACCGTGCTCCGCGACCTCACAATCACAGCAGCTGATGTGTTCCAAGCCCACAACGTCACATATTTCCTCGAAAGCGGTACGCTGCTGGGTTCGTTCCGGGAGAAAGGCGTGATCCGCCACGACGACGACGTGGATCTCGGGATCGACGCGGCCGGACTTGAGTATCTCAGGAATAACCGCGTCCAGTTCCCAGAAGGGTACACCATCGACGTGTGGAACAGTTCCGTGTACCCTGGCTCGACGCGGGACGACAAGCTGCCCGTGCGGATCACACACAAGCAAACGGCACTCTACGCTGACGTGTTCGCGTTTCTCGACTGGAAAGACGAGTTGGCCACCGGAGCTCACGACGACGCTGTGGGGCCGCTGCCGTCAGTGTGCTTCAAGCGCTGCGCCGCGTGTCCGTTCGTGGGCGAGTATCGCCACTTCACAGTACCCAGGCAGTGGGTCTATCCACTGGTCGACTGTCCGTTTGAAGGACGTCTGCTCAAGTGTCCACGCGAGGCCACCAAATACCTGGAGCACATGTACGGCAAGAACTACATGATTCCGACCTAAGAGAGAGAGAGAGAGCTTCCTTGAACACTAGCCTTCTTGCGCCCAACGTATCTAGCCACTAACCTAATCGTATGCTGTTTCGTCTATTCGAGTGGCCCAGACTCATGTAGACAATGCCACGTTGTGGGTGTCACAAGGTCACTGGGTTGTATCCAGACGAACTTCAAGGCTCTCTGGCTATCTCCATTTCGCTGATTTTCAAATTTGTTATTTACATCCAAAAACGATTTTTAAATCGTCAATCAGTTTTGAACAGTCTTCGATTCTGTTAATATAGTATTTTAAAATATTTTGCATGTCCAGATTCCTGTTTAAAAACAGGAATCTGGACATGCAAAATATTCTCCGATTTCGTAGTTTACCGAAATACATGACCACATCCCTCCTCAAGCAGGTTGAAGATGCAGACACCCACGGAAACCTCGGCGCTGATGCGCCAATATGAGCTGCTGCTTGTCCATCGCCACCGCTTCCTGCTCGTTGACGTCATCCATCATATCCGCGCGGTTGTGCAGACGCTCCAGCGTGCGGAATCGCTGTTTCTGACGGCGCTCGAGGCCCGCGGAACGACCATCGCAAGTGCGCGCGCCCCCAGCTCCATGCAGCCGCCGCCGCGTCCCCCAACCAAGCAGGCGACGTTCGCGGAGGCTATCCAACTTATCTACACGCGACTAACGCTGCTTGCAGCGCAAATTCCGGTCTTTTTGGGCGATTCTGTACGTTTGAAGCAAGCTGTTGGCGTTTGGCCCGAGTTGGTGGGATTGATTGTACGACTATCCGCTCTGATAGGAGCTGGACGCATTCGTGCGCGCGCTGCGCGAGTTCACGCACGAGGCGAGCGCAGAACAGTTCTGCAACTTCGTGCTGGACGCGAGCGAGCGCGAGATCGTGGAACAGTTGACGCGTGGCGTGTTGGAGAATCTGTCACGCGACCGCGAGGCGCTGGAACAGGCCGCCGCACGGGCGCTGCTCACGACCGCTGCACTGCGCGAGAAGCGGGAGGTGCGTTGCTTCAACATATAAGATGTGTGCGATTTGGGACATCGTTCATAATCCCCACTAATAGGTGCGAAATGCTTCTTGCGGATCGGAACAGTATCTCGTGAGCCTGGTAGGCGAAGTACTGAGCGTCGTGGAAGCGGTGAGCTCTTCGCGAACGGCGCAATACGAGAGCAAAAAGCAGCAGCTGCTTATCCAGTTCGAGCAGGCGTTGCGAGGTTAGCGGAGGCTTTGATAGATGGTGTATTGGCTTTCTGTGTGGGAAAACGCTGATTTTTTCTCTTCTTTCTTGTGATTGTAGACCCGACACTGCATACAAACAAGCGGCTCGAGAATGAGATCCAGTCAATCGAGGCCTCAATGATGGCCATGCTACTCCGACACATAGACGTCTGTCGGCCGATCGTAGCTGCGTGCGTGGGTGCACGCCAAATGTGCTTCATCGTGGTATGCCAAATTAATTTTTTCTCGTTCATTTATGAAATTAGCAACGCCAAGGTCGAGAATGGTGCCGGATTGAGCAAGAAGGACCGCTCCTTGGTCGACGAGTTCGTGTCGCTGACGCTGCAGCTGAAGGACTCGGTGGTGGATTTAGAGAGGTAGGTACGAGTCGCGAGATACTTTAGCAGGGATCTGTTCCGACCCTCCTGGTTGATGGTTGGCTTCCAGTGTTTTGCACGACGAGTCCAAATTTCGTCGCCAGATCAAGCTGTTCGAACAGGTTGCCGCCAAGGTGTGATCTTTCAGGGGAATGGTTGATGCTCTGCTCTGTTTCGCTGAGTATTGCACTATTGTCCGCCAGGACCTGTTTATGGTCTACTCGAGCGCTCTCAAGCTGAATTTCAACGAGGTTTTGGACGATGAACTCTTTTTCGCCTATCTGAAGGACTGGAAGGCCAAAAAAGTGCAACTCAAGGTGGCTTCGAGAGCTCAACTGGTGGGGTTGGGTGTATTTTTGCTCATGAGCCATGGTTCTTCTCCCTATAGGATCAGCACGAGTCAAACGAATATTTGCAGGCGAAGCGGCAAGTCGCAACATTAAAGGAAGAGCTCGCACAGATCCAAACGACGATTTCCACTAGGTGAGTCCGATCTCTTCACGATTTATTCTTTTTGAATGCTCACTCACACTGGTGGTGGCTTGCAGTCAGAAAAGTGTCGTGCTTGATGAAGATACGAAAGCCCAACTCACTGCGCAGGTACGGTATGCAAGTCAAGTTTCGATCTAACAGCGTGACCATCATTTCCATTTGTTCGTGGAAGTACAGATCTCCGACGTGTTCATTGAAGCAGGAGGTGATATTCGTCAAATCGTCAAAATTATTGTCTGACAAGTCGTTTTGGCGTTCCAACCTTCGAAGAGCCGATCTATAACAGTACCGAAGAAGGCTTCTGGTTGATGCAATTGACTGATTTTGTCTGACCACGCTCTGTCAGAAGTTTCATGACTGCAGGATGTACAGTGTCTTTAGATTCCCATTCCTGCTCAAAACCAGCTCTCAAGAAAGTGTGTCTCACGGCCCACAAATGTAAAATATGGTCACTCACTCTATCCTAATGAGATACAACTCCAATCGAAGTCCCACCACCCTGTCCGTTTCGACCATGGTCACACGATGAATGACGCCATGTGGAACACAACCTTGGCCTGCATCTTCAAGCACGATCTTGGCCACATCACCACCGTTCGCCACAAACTGCTGGACAATCGGGTTGCGACACGGCATCTTCATGCTCTCGGATGTCGCCTCTCCGCGGCAGTGCTTGAAGTTGACGGTCAATTTCTCTCGCCCTCCTTGGAGATTGTAGAGCAGGATCTCGCCGTGTTTAGCTGGGGTTGGATGTCCAAGCCGCCAGTGATCATCAAAACGCTGGTTGTGTTCGCAAGCTTGACCGGCACGTCGTTCTGCCTGTCGAGCTTGTAGCTGAACGTCGGACTGCCAGCAAGCACCGGTTTGATGTCGGTGCACACTTCAGCATCGATTCCTTTCGCACGACAGAACGCTGTGGAGGGTCCAAACAAAACCGGCGTCTTCTTGAAAACGTCAACGAATTCGGAGACAAGAAACGAAACCAGACTGAACGGATTTGCCTGGTTTATCATCTTCAGCTCGTCGACGGCGAGTGGAGAGCGGTACAACTCGGAGCCTTCCAGCAAATCGTCTCGCAGCCTGTTGGAGTCCCACAGTAGATCAACGAGATCAGGGCCGTCGTTGCCCGTGCTCAAGGTTTGCAAGCCACGACCGATTCCTGCGTGGAACTTCACATCGACACTCAATGCTTTATTGGTTGTCGTCGCATTGGTTGCATTGGTGCCGTTTCCCAAGTCCATCGACTGACCATATATCGGGTCAAAGATCGGTCCGATCCCATCCAATTTGGCTTGCGAGCAAGTTTCCAGCTTGGAGAAAATCAGCGGGATGGACGCAAGTCACTTGGTGCCCGCTTGTCACGGTAATAGGACCTTGAGTCGCAACGCGTCCGACGGTCTCTTGAAGAGACTTTGAAGCAGAAACTGCGAGCACAAATTGGTCTCTCGCTCCTCGTCCAGCTTCTTGGACAGCTCCAGCACGTCATCGACGACCGTCGCCCGCGAATTGAACTTGTATGGACAGTCGACAGCGTCGAAGCAAGCCTCGAGCAAGCTTCTCGTCGGCTCCGCCAACAGCTCGTCTTCACTGCGTCTGCTCTCTGTCTTTTGTGGTCGTCATCATACTCACACTTCCAAGATATGGCCAGGACCGGCGCGACTTCGAGCTGAACATTCCGTTGTGCGAGGGTCGTCCCGTGGCTGAACGCGTGGATGAAGACGATGTGGTTGCCCAAGAGCCCTCCAGTGATCCGCTTGTAGTCCAGCACGACGCTCGAGATGGAGAACACGGCGATTTTGCTCTTGTATCGGAAGTTCAACTTGCGCAGACAAGCCGGCATCTCCTCGGTAGAGATGAAAGTGGCGCTACCGTCAGTGCCAACTTCAGCCGCCACTGGAGGAAGTTGCTGCATCCGACGCCTCGCTGGTCCGTGGAGTAGACGCTCACGGAACCGTTCAGTTGCTTTTACATATTTCTCGGAAGATGCAACCTCGTCACATTTGCCGAAGCCAGCGACGTGCTGTCTGTGGAAATCTATTGAATCTACCATTCCAGCGCAAAAGAATCATCAGAACCATATTTGACTGGACGTGGCGTTGCGTGCTCGTCTAGCACAAACTTCGATAAAAATGCAGATAATAGCACTCACACTGCTGTTCTGGGTGTATCGTTGGGCACGCACGAGGTACTGTAAATTTACGTGGTATTACATCAGTGTCAATCCCCGGCTCCGTATCTGGTATCAAAAAGAAAGATTTGATTTTGGTGGAATGCCTCTTTCCAACTTGATTTCTCTTTTGATACCATTAGGATAGCTCCGTCGGCAGGACTGTGGCACACTGACGATCTCTCTGTGTGCGCTGTCATGTCCAGAACCCTTCGTTTCGACTCTATCAATCAGTTTGTCACCCCAGTCAACTTACGCCGCAGCGGTATACGCGCGGGGAACACCGGCTTAGGCTGCGTGTCCAAACACGACTGGTCAACCTTGGCCACGTCTCCGCCGTTCGCGATGTACTGCCTCACGATCGAGTTGCGGCACAGCATCTTGTAGAACTCGCGTGTGGGCTCGCCGCCGCATTGGCTGCCGTACTTATTCACCGCCAGCTTCCCACGTCCGCCCTCGAGCTTGTTCAGCATGATCTCGCCTTGTTCCGACTGCGTCACGATGTCCCAACCTCCAGTGACCATCAACACGCTTGCATCGCTCGCGAGCTTGAACGGCGCGTCAACGTACTTGTCCGTCTTGTACGTGAACGACAGACTGCTGGGCGGCAGCAGAGGTTTGATCTTGGCACACACTTCGTCATCGCTGCCGGACGAGCGGCATTAGCTCACGGTCGTCGCGCCATAGAAATCCGTAGTATTTTGTAGCCGATCCAACGCATCCGTGACGTTCGCACTCGGGAACGCGAACGGGTCCGACTTGTATATCGCCTTGAGCTCCGGGACCGACGGATTCGGCCCAAACAGCTCTGAGCCGACAATTAAGTCCACGAGCGAGTGGTTGTACGCGCGGATCGTGTCGTACGCGCGCGGCTCCGTCTGCTCGCTCGCCTGTTGCAAGCGGCGGAGCGGCGTCGAACTGGCAGTCGTTGCGTTGTTGGCCTCAGCGCCAGTGATCACATCAAGTGGTTGGCCATAAAACGGGTCGAGAAGCGGGCCGATGAGGTCCAGATCGGCTTCTGCAAGTCTGCATCTTGGCGAGCACGGGCGGGATGTACACGAGGTCTCGACGGTCCAACATCACTGAGGCTGCCATCAGCATGCGCAGCCAGTCCGATGGCTTTTGATACGCGTCGTGCAACAGGAACTGTGAGCACAGTTGGTCTCGCCGGCGGCGTCGAAGTGGGCGTACAGCTCCAACACCTCGAAGAGCACACTCGCGCGAGACTTGAACTTGAACGGACACTACGCGTCGTTGTAGCAAGCCTCAAGCAGGCGCCTCAGCGGCTCGAGACGCAACGCCTCGGCGCGACCCACTGCGCTTGCACCTTGTCGTTCTGGGTCGTCATCAAGCTCATGCCTTCGAAGATGAAACCTTTCACGACCGACGGCGCGAGCTGCACGAGCCGTTGCACCAGCGTCGTGCCGTCGCTGAAGCCATGGACGTACACATCTTGATTAGCGAGCAGCCCTTCCGTGAGCTGCTTGAGATCCATGGCCACGCTGGTGATCGAGAACGCCGCTTCTTTGTTCTTGTAGCGGAAGTTGAGATCCTTCAAGCACGCGGGCATCTCCTCGTCCGTGGTCACCGTGTTCACCGCGCTGCCGTCCCTGGTGACTTGAGCGGCTTCGCTCGGGAGAAAGTGGCTGCGCCCGCTGCCGCGCTGGTCCATCGTGTACACGTCACGGTACCGTTGAGGTCCTTGTGCATCGCATGCATGAGCGGCTCCACTAGTATTCATACACACATCTGTTCAAGTGTCAGGAACTAGGAACGAAATATAACCACAACCACCACAACCAACAACAACACCAAACAAACAACAAAAACACGGAGACGTACTTCCAAAAGAGGACAGAGCCGGTCCTCCTTCGACAAACCACACGGCCTTGGGCTTCTCGGCGCCTTAGCCAGCGTTGGTGGAGGTTGCCGCGATCCGCTTCACAAACACCAGGACTGAGCTCACAACTGCGGGTATTGCCGCATAGATTGAGTAAAATGCAGTGAAGCTTGGACCTGGGAGACTCTCGCACGCCCGTCAATTGCTTGGCGGGTCAGAATTCTTGTTGGAACTCGGAAATTCTGTCGCTGGGGAAGCCGGACTGGGAGAAGCTACAGCTTGATGGGAGATGAAAGCGTATCGTGAATGGATCGAGTGGCTGCTGGACATCTCCGACACTGAACTTGAGGCAGTAAAACAGCATTTATGCGCGCCAATGTCCCAACAGATAGTCAAGTTCAAGGTTTGTAGGTAGCGTTGGCGTCGGCTCGGACGTCTTCCATGAGCGTTGCGATGGCCAAATCAACGCAAGTCCCCGTTGCATCGAACTGGGCGAGCCAACGGTTGCTGTAGCTCAAACAGAGCTTTGCTAAGCGCTTGGAGTTTCCACTAGACACATTCGCAGCCTCAAATTCGCGAAGATGAAGCTGTTCAATCGCCACATTGTTATAGCAAACAGCAGCGAGGCAGATCTTCTGAGCCGAGGCCGCTCCTTCTGCTGCGCCGCCATCTCCGCCTGGATCCTCCAGCTTTTTTTCTTCGATCATCTCCAGGATACTTGTCATGTAGGTCATCGCCTCGTGGTGTTTACTCTGTGACGATAATAAGTTGGCGATGTGAAGCCGACACTTCGCGAGGTGGGACCAGCTGCTTTGCCTTGTGTGAATCTCTTGCGCCTTGAACATGTACTGCAAGCCCGCGTGGCTTTTGCCGCGCTTGTAGTAGAAGTGTGCGTAGGTATCGTACAAATACGCGCGAAGTTCGAAGCGCACCGTGTCATTGACGAGGATGGAATTGTGGATGAGCTGCTCGGCCTGCTTGATCAGCTGGAGCGCGGTTGTGAACTTCTTGTAGTCAACGCATCGACTGGCAAACGCGTTGCAAGTCACAATAAGCTGCTTCCACAACTTTATCTCGAGCGAACCCACGCCTCGCGCTCGCACCAAACTGATCAGCAGTGTCTCCAATGTGGTGACGCATTGGGAATACTGATGCTTGGTTTCGAGACGGTGCATTTCCTCGCACAGCTGGTGCTCACAAACAGCCACGGCTACTCGAGTGACGACCGGAGGCTTTGGTAGTGATGAGCGAAGAGCCTGAAAACCTTCAGCAATGGCGCACCACACGGCCTTTACGGCACCAGTGCCGGCGAACCAAATCGGCTTCGGCACTTTCGGCATATTGACAATGACTTTGCCATCGTGTAATCGTTGTGACGGCTCCCATGAATAATGGACGGCAGCACGAGCAGGTGAGCTGTTGCTTGGGCCAGACTGGTGAGAAGATGCAGATGCACTTGGCGGCTTGCCAGATCGAAGTGCAGGGAGGGAGCAGGAAGTGCCAAGTCTTGATTTCTGCCCGTTCGAGCCTGCAAGACGACTGGCACCTTTTGAAGAAGGCCGATTCAGTGCTTTTGCTTTCGCCGACGTGGCGTAGATCGTCAGAATTTGCCGTGCGAGCTCGTTTTCCCACTCGTTTTCGTTCTCTGGGGATTGCTCTGGTGGGCGGAGAATGTCGATATCATCGCATATGACGGTCGTTGATGGATTCGAGGAGTCCAGACGGTCGGTGGTCCGAGTATCAGCGGCGCCTGCGTTCTGGGTGCTTGTTGCGCAATTGTCTTGCTGGGTACCGATATCTTCATATTCACCAGCCATTCCAATCGGAGAAGACGGGCAAGAACATCTTTCAGCTGCAGCCGGTGGTTTTGTCTGATTGCAGTCGCGGTCGCCTTCGTCTAGACATTCGACGTCAGCCAGTTTCTGTCGCATGCGACGAACAAAATTTCTTTCGCTGGGGCCAGTTGACTGGCTCGTTGTCAGGGTCTTCATTCCGTCCAAGAGAACGCGGCTTCTGTCTAAGATTGCTAGCGTCTTGTGCCCCACCTTGTTTCGCACAGAATTGAAATCGTCGTTCATCACGTCCGTTTCATCATCGTCATCGCCCGTGTTCTTCCCTTCGTGGCGTGGCCGGTTCCTTGTATTTCGTCGCTGCGATCCTTTAGTGAATGGAGCACCACAAAGTGGCGACTTCCTCAATTTCGCGGGCACGGCGTTCTGTCGGGCTGAATGTTGTGAACACTTGACCGCTAAATCTCCATCATCTTGGTCACGTGCTTCCTCTGCTGTTCCGCTTCTGCGGACAAAATCGTCCGAACACGCTGGCTGCTCACTCCGAGCCACAATGATCACATTTCCGTTCCGCTCACTTTCTGTCGTTGGTGTTGGTCGCGTAGATCGAATATCTGTACTAGTTTGCTTAGCTGGGTACGCGGACCGTTGCACGTGAGGGTAGTCCAGACCGCTCTCTGCGAGCGAATGCAAAGCCAGTGTATGCAGACTCTGCTCCAGCTTCGACGGCGATCGAACATGTGTCTTAGCCGCTGCTTTCGACAGCACAGCCTCCGTTATTCCGGATTCGCGGAGATTCTTCAAAACTTGCTGAACAATGGTATCTTGTTGCTCGTTCAGTAGCCGCGCCTGCTCCACTTTCATTTGCTGCAAAGAAGCACGAGAGGTAAGTATCGTACCAGTTATCCGCGGCATGCCCAACGCTAAACGAAGCGAACCTCGATGATTAACGTGACCTGCTCCGGTGGCAGCATTCCCCCTAAGCAACCCAGTGATGTTGTTTCTTCAGGCTGCTTCGAATGGCTGGCAGCATGTTGGGTTTCCATAGCTGTGGACGTTCGTTCAGCATGTGGTGCTTCACTCAGATCGACTGAGTGCATTTCGAAGCGATTCTATTTGCGGATGAATCACAGTTCGCTTGAATCTGGAGGCAAGCACTTCGATGAGCTATTATCAAAGTTGCTTCCGAAGGACATAAACCCAAGGTGTCGACGACAATGAGCGGTGAGGTGCTCCGAGATGCGATCTGCGACGGAGACCTCGACAAAGTTCGCGACCTGGTTGAACACCACGGCGCAAGTGTCAACTACATTGACGCGGACGACGAGTGGCCTCTAGTTCTGTGGGCGGTGAAAACCCACAGGATCGAGTGCCTTCGGTACCTTCTATCAAAAGGTGCCAACGTCCACATTGGTGACTCGAATGGGAACACCGCTCTCCACAAGGCTGCGTATCTCGGTTACGACGACTGTGTCTGCGTCCTTCTCGAATACGGTGCCCGAGTGTGTACACGAAATCTCAACCAGCAAACAGCGGCAGATCTGGCCGAAATTTTTGATCGCAAGGACATGGTTGGCTTGCTGTTGGCCGCCAAAACTGAGCCAGATAGCCGAACATGATAATTTGCCCACCGCTCTCAATCACTCATTTCATCCACAGCTGTGCCGCATTCATATCCGCTTCAGTTATTGTTGCTGGAAGCGAAACAATTGTACTTGCGGGCGCGGACACTTTAAATTCGTGGTCATCCTCGCTTGCTTCATCGGCGAAGGTGGCGCCGTCGAGCCGGAATACCAGCGTTCGACTTGGTTGGCAAGGAGACCGGTGAGCAATTTTCGTCAACCAGGCAACAATAAATCCGAAGAAAAAATACCTTTTCCCAAGACTAAAGCATCTCGCCTCGTAGCCCGGAGCTTCCTGATATCCATCACTTTCGACAACTCGTCAGTCACGCCCATTCCTTCATTCCCGCACCAAGACTTGGCGTACAGCAGAGGTTTGGCTCGTAGCTGGATCCGCTTTGAAACTTGGCTCGTCCACGACGACGGCATGGACTCAGGAATGTCCCACCCGTTCCGTGCTACCACAAAGCGATCATTCGTGAGAATCACATTGAACCTGCAGGGTTCCAGTGTGGACTCCGTACCACACGTGGGCGATCGCTTGGCGGCGAACACGATCGGCGAGTGGTGACGAATAAATTGCTTCAATATCCCAAACACTTGGTCCGTCAACGAGAGTCCTTGGCCCACACTCTTGGCGATCATCTACGAAAAGAAGTAACAAAACCCACCTTGTCATTTTTTGTGACCAATCACATCATTGAACCTGTCGATTGGATGGTCAATACCTTGTCGATCGCGCGGAATGAGCCGATGCAGTTGACCACGAGCAGACTCGCTAACAGAGATACCAACCACAACGTCGCATACTCGTTTAGTTAACACATAGACGCAGTAGAAGTGGTGAGAGCGAAAAGCGTACGAGCCGGCGGTGCATCCAGCAGATCAAAGTGCAATTTGTTGATAGTGGCAAGCCACTGGAACGAGTCGCGACACCGGAACACCACGACGCGAGACAGCAGCGACCGCGCCATTGCCTTCCACCCACAGAACCAGTCCTTGTAAGCGCTTCAGGAGAGCCTTAAACGGTTCGTAGCATGAATACAGTACCTTCCGGACGTCCAAGTCTTCGCTCGTCTTGGCCAGTCGATCGACCACGAGCCGCAACAGCAGCGGCGCCGAGAGCTCGCACTCGTGGTCGAACACGTAGACCTTCTCCTCCACCACCTCTTGATCGTCCCCACGCGTCAGAAACGCTGCAACTACGTGGAGAAGCGCGAGCGTCGTTGGCGCGCGGTCGTCACCACAAACTTCAACGACGTGTCGCGGCTGATAACCGTCACCTGCAGCGACACGACCGCCACGGGTCGACGCGGCAGAAACAGGAGCATCCAGGAAGCGCAGGCCCGTGAGAAACCCGCGCGTCGGTCGCCGCGCAAACAGATCCAGCGCGGTCTCGTCCGCGGCCCACAGCATGTTGCCCCAAGTTTCCCTTGCGGTGGTAGCCCACGCCAAAATGCTAGCGATATCATGACTACACAGTAGTCATTAAATGTCACTAAGTCGACATCGAGGAGCTTGTGATGTCACTATCGTGGGTGTCCACAAACGTATGGAGCAAAGCTGGGCCACAACCACAACACACGACTACAGTGTTGTTCATGGAGTTGACGCTGGGCCACGTCGCTGTCGGCGGCAACGCCGTCTCGAACGCACTCAGCTGCAACCGCGCAGTACCGACAGCCATCGAGAGCGACGTTGGCGTGCTGTGCGCGGCGTTCGCGGCCAAGAACAGCGTCGCGCTAGTCGCGAGGGACGCGCGGGTGGCCTCGCTGCTGCGGATCCGCGAGATGCTGCACCACCGCGGGGCCACCAAGGACGCCACGCGCATTACTAGCGTCTATCTGTATGCACCTTCAGGTACAGGCAGCAGTGACAATACCTCAGTGGTACCGCAAGTACTGGCGGGCGATTCTGAAGGGAACGTGCTCTTGTGGACAAAGCGCGCTGACGTGTGGACGCTGCGGCCGCTGGTCGGTGTGGACGGCGCCAAGATCGCGGGCGATTCGGTCTCGGCGGTTGTGGCCATCCACACACAGAAGCGGTGGCTGTACATTTCTGCATTTTCAAACGGCCACCTTGCGGTCTTTGAAGAAGTACACGGTGCGGACGGCATCCACAGTGTGGACGTGCAGCAGCTGGGCGTGCGGACGATCATGGAAACGGTCGCAGCCACAACGTGGCCCTCCACAGTGGACGAGGATCACGTGGTCGTTGCTGCTGGTGGTGTGGACAGCAAAGTGTATCTCTTCGAGATCGCCAGCGGCGCGCGCTCGCTCAAGCAGTTGATCGCGCTGGAAGGCCATCGCGGCTGGATCCGCGCCGTGGAGTTCGAGCGCCGCAGTGATACTACCAGCTTTGGGCCGCTTCTGCTGGCGTCGGCGTCTCAGGACCGTCGCGTGCGGCTGTGGAATATCACGGTCTCCGATCTGGCGACGGCCCAGGACGCCCACGCCTCGGCCTCGAGCGCCGGCTTCCAGGCTGTTGGGGCGACGTCGCTGTACACCGTGAGCTTCGACTCGCTGCTGGTTGCTCACGAAGACTGGGTCACGTCGCTCGTGTGGACGCTTCTTCGCGAGGCCAACTCGATCGAGCCTGCGCTCGTCTCGACCTCGATGGACAACACAGTGATCATCTGGAAGAAGACCAACAACAGCAGCGGTGGTTCGTCGGGTGCGTGGTCGCCATCTCTACGTGTCGGTGAGCATGGAGGCAACGGCGTGCTCTCCAGTGCCGTGTTGCCATCTCCAGACGCGCGTGTGGATCTTCTGGCGCTCAACTTGTCCGGCCAGCTTGAGCGCTGGCTGCAGCAGCCCGCTCCGTCCAAGACCTTCCTGCCGGCGCCATCGCTTACTGGCCACACGTCTCCCGTGACGGACATCTCGTGGGCGCCAAATGGAGAATACTTGATCTCGCTGTCGCTCGACCAGACGACGCGGGTGCTTGCCCAGTGGCGCGCCAACGAATCGTGGCATGAGATCTCCCGCGCGCAGGTCCACGGCTACGACATCAACTGCGGCTCGTTCATTGCTGTCACTGGTGAGGGCCACAACGACCGCTTCGTCTGTGGTGCGGACGAGAAGATCCTTCGGGTATTTGAAGCTCCCGACGATATCCAGGCTCTGGTACGGGCACTGAAAGACGAAGCGCACGACGAAAGCACCAGCACCGCTCGCATTGAGCATGCCTACCTCCCCGAGCTGAGCTTGACGAACAAATCAACCGACAAGAAGGTTGAAAAGGGCAAGGCGCACCAAGGCTCGTACGCTGCGCTGGGCGACGCGCGGAATATCCGACTCCCGGTCGGTGACACGCTGGCCAAAAAGACGCTGTGGCCAGAGCTGCGCAAGCTCTACGGCCACGGAAACGAACTGCTGTGCGTGGCTTCGAATCATGCCGGTACGCTGTTGGCATCCGCGTGTAAATCGCGAGAGGAGAAATTCGCTGCCGTGTGGCTGTGGAACACAAACGACTGGAGCGCAGCGCAGAATCCGCTCGAGGGCCACAACAGCTCGGTCGTCCAGCTCGCATTCTCGCCGAACGATGAGTGTCTGATCTCCGTCTCCAAGGACCGTCAAGTGTGTGTGTTCGGCAAGCAAGCCGACGGACGCTACGCGCTCCTGGATCGCGTCAAGGCGCACAAGCGAATCATCTGGAGCTGTTCGTGGGCCCCCGACTCGAGCATGTTTGCAACTGGCGCGCGTGACCAGACATTTGCGTTGTGGGCCAAAGTGTCCGGTCAGAACAAGATTGAGCAGCGAGGAGCTTCGGTGGTTATGGAGGCCGCTGTCACGGCGGTGGCCTTTGCTCCGTACAAGCAAGAAGGATCAGGAACCACGAAATACGTGTTAGCGGTCGGCCTCGAAAGCGGTTCGATCCAGCTATTTACCGTGGGTATCACGGTCGATTCGACCGCGGCGTGCGTTCTCGCAGCCATCATCCCAGGCGATATCACGCCGACCTCAACCGTGTCGCGTCTATCGTGGTCGCCCACAGCATCCTCCTCCTCCATGCTGCTCGCGAGCGCCAGCACGGATCATTCAGTGCGTCTCTTCCATATCCAGTACCAATAGAGAGTCAAGCGCTGTGTCCATGGGTTTCCGTCTATTTTACTTGTACGTGACTTTGGTCTGCATGTACTTGGTGATTTCTTCTTCGAGGATCTCGGCCTGTTCCGGGTACTGATCTTTGACATCGTCCAGGTCGTTGCGACACAGCACGTGGATCTGCACCCACGTGAGCGCGATCGCCGTCGTGGACCGCTTGGCGCGCTGCAGCAGCGCCATTTCGCCGAAATAGTCGCCCTTTCTCAGGATCCGGATGATCTTGCGCGCCTCTGACTTTGGGTCCAGCACGCCCACGGAGCCTTTCGAGCCGATGAAGCCCATCCAGTCGCCGACTTCGCCCTTGCGGATCAGCACGTCGTCCTGCATATAGATGACCGTGCGCAGATGGAGGATCAGCATCTCGATCACGACCGGGTTGATGTTTTGCGCCGACAGAAACGGGATTTGCTTGATCATGTCGCGGTACAACTGGAACTTGACCTCGCAGATCAGCGCCGGCGACAGCTCGTTGATGAACGCGTCCGCGTCCGGGTTGACACTGCGCGTTTCCTGGTACAAGTTCTCGTAGTAGCCTTGGATGCGGCGCGCCAAGGGCTCGGGGATGTCGAGGAACCGGCAGCGCTCGTAGGTGGAGATGAGCTTCTTAGTATACGCGACTTCTTCCTCGTCAAACGACTGGATCAACACGGCCACCGAGCCAAACACGCTCGCTTGGAGCACGTTCCCGATGAGCATGAAGATCGCCACCGACACCTCCTCGATGGTCGAGTACATTTGCGGCGGACTGGCGTTCAGGCAGCCGATCACGAGCGACCAGCAGTGCGCGTACTGCTGCCCGAGCGTCATGTCCAAGTACCCGGCCTCCTCGACGCGCCAGCGCGTGGCGACCGAATTCCAATAGCACGACAGCAAATGGCTCACGATAAACACGGTGCCCAGCAGCTTGACCGACCGAAAGAAGCCCGCTTTCTTGGCCGAGTGGAAGCGCCGCGCAAGCTGGCTCACCTTGGCGAGGCGGATCACTTTGGCGATCCCTAAGAACCGCCCCTGCTGCGAATTGACAAAGAGCTCGAACGGGAACCAGCTCAAGAGATCGGGCAGAGCCCATGGGCTGAAAAAGTAGTGGCGGATCGTATGGCGCGGCCCCGAAACCAGCTCGCCGCGCGGTGTCGTGTACGAAGAGAGCATGTTGATGGCGAAGTCCGAGGCGAAGATGACGTTGCCCAGCGCATTGTAGGCGTTCATGCCGCTCGGGAAGTAGCGGAAGCTGAGCGAGAGTGGCGTGACCACGATGTCGACCACGATCATGAGGATCACGATCGAGTCCCAGATCGCACGTTTCACGGAATCATGGTTGATGGTCAGCGGGTGGAGCTTGGCGTGGGCGGCCCGGGCGGCGAGGACCTCTTGCGGGGAGACGGCCGTGTCGGTTCGTCCGCGGAACATATTGCGCGGCCACCGCAGCAGCCACAGCACTGCCGCCGAGTTGTCTTGGTGGGGTCGCTCGACCTGGTCCAGCGAGCTGATGGAGAACCGGCGGCTCAAGACGGGTCCGCCCCCCGTGGCGTCATTCTGAAGCGTTGGGAAGATCTGGGTTGGGTTCTTCTTCTTGTCGCCCCTGGCCTTGGCAACTTCGGCCACGAACGCCGCCGCGTGGGCCACCGCCATGGACACGCTGCGCTTCTGCTCGTCGCGCGCGGGCAGCAGCGCCACCGGGTTCGAGGCGCTGAGCTTGCGCGAGCTCGCCGTTTTTGAGTGCGCCGGCAGCGAGAAACGGTCGGCGAGCCCGGCGAGCTCGGGGCTCTGCGTCTCGTCTCCGTCGCCGTCGTTCTCGTCGTCTGCCATAGGTTGCGAGTGGCCGAGATCGCGATTGGATCCCGAAGCAGCCATTGCCGACAGAAACGTAGTCACTATCGGGATCGACAAGGGCGGTCCAGAGCCCACGGGCCCTCGAGTGCTTAACAGCCCGTTCCCCGAAGGTGCTCGGACATTCTCGCGGATCCGAGCGGTCGGGGGCTCGCTTGCCTCGTGGAACGACGGTTTCCGGAGCGCCGCCGAGAGCTCGCCCACCATGCGCTGCGTCTCGCTCACCTGCCGCTGCAGCTCGTCCATGCGGTCTTCCAGCCGGCGAAAGTGCTCGGCCTTGTTCGCGAGGTGGTGCGTCGAAAGCTGACGGTCGTGGAGCGGACTCTCGGACCGCCGAACCGACAGCCGAGGGTCGTCATGGTCGGCTGCTGCTCGATGGGACGATAGGTACGAGACGTGGGAGGCCGAGGCGACCGCGGACGGCAGCAGTTCCGTCGCCAAGTCGTCGCGCTCGCCCATGTACCCTCTCGTCACTTGTCAAACGCTGAGGGCAACAAGCCACTGAATTTGACCCGAGCCGGGTGCCGCAACAAACCGGCAAGGAAGACGGGGAAACCATCAAGTATCCGATCGCTGGCACTGTCTAAGCGACCCATGAAACCGTTCCCGCACGGTCTCACTTGTGACAGACAGACAACCGTTTCCGGACTGGTTTCTGAATCTGATATGGTTGAATTATTGGCAACGTACTGTATGTACACTACGATTCTGGCTTGCGATGGCTCGAGACGCGCGCTTTCATGTACTTGTTGATCTCGAGCTCGAGGTTCTCGGCATCTTCTTTGTACTGCTCCTTGACGACATCCAGATCGTTCCGCGCGAGCACGTGGATCTGGACCCAGGACATGGCGACGGCTGTTGTCGTGCGCTTGGTGCCGTGCAAGAGCCCCATTTCGCCAAAATAATCACCTTTGCGCAAGATTCGCACGATCTTGTGGACTTCGGAGAACGGATCTAGCACGCCCACGGAGCCTTTTGACCCGATGAAGCCCATCCAGTCGCCAAACTCGCCTTTCCGGATCAGCACGTCGTCCTGCATGTAGATGACCGAGTGGAGCCGCAGGATCAGCATCTCAATTAGCACCGGGTTGATGTTGGACGAGGAAAAAAACGGGATTTGCTTGACCATCTCGCGGTACAACTGGAACTTGACCTCGCAGATCAGCGCCGGCGACAGCTCGCTGATGAACGCGTCCGCGTCCGGGTCCACGCTGCGCGTCTCGCGGTACAAATGCTCGTAGTATTTGCTGATCCGGTCCGCGAGCAGCTCCGGGATGTCGAGCAGCTTGCACCGTTCGTAGATGGTGAGCAGCTTTTTGTTGTACGCGACCTCTTCCTCGTCAAACGACTGGATCAACACGGCCACAGAACCAAACACGCTCGCCTGCAGAATGTTCCCGATGAGCATGAACACCGAGACCGAGATCTCCTCGACGGGGGTGTACATGCTGGGCGGACTGGCGTTGAGCGAGCCAATCACAAGCGCCCAGCAGTGGATGTATTGGCCGAGCAGCGACTTGAGCAGGTAGTCTTCCTCGCGGAGGCGCCACTCTTTCGCGACCCAGTTCCAGTAGCAGGCCAGGCAGTGGCTTACCAGCAGCACGATGCTGATCAGTCGAATCAGCCGGAACACGCCGGCTTTCTTGGACGAGTGGAAGCGCCGCATGAGCTGGCTGATCTTGACCAGCCGGATCACTTTGGCGACGCCCAGGAAACGCCCTTCGCGCGGCGACACGAGGTACTCAAACGGGAACCACGACAGAAAATCGGCGAACGCCCACACGCTGAACAGGTAGTGCGGGATGGTGTTGGCCGGCCCGGAGACCACGACGCCGCGCTTGGTCGTGTAGGACGACAGCGCCTGCACGAGGAAGTCCACGGTAAAGGAGACCGTGGCCAGCAGGTTGAAGATCGAGATCGCGCGCGGAGAGTGGTTGAAGCTCAGCGTGAGCGGCGTGACCACGACGTCGATCGAGACCAGCACCATGACCAGCACGTCCCAGGCGGCGCGGCCGCTCGAGTCGTGGCGGATCGTGGACGGATGGACGGGCGAGTCCTCAAGCCGCGCGGCGATGATATCGGTCTTGGTCACGGTCGGCTCGACTCTGGACTTTTGAAACAGGTTGCGCGACCAGCGCGCGATGCGCCGCGTGTGGAGGCTCTCCTTGCGTGGGGCGTCAAAGTTGAGCGAGCTCACAGTGAACCGCCGCGTCATCATGGGCACGATCATCTCGGGCACACGGAGCGTCTTCTTGGAGGCCGCGCGCGCGATGCGGCGCACGACCGAGACCGCCGACGCCAGCGACAGCGGCGCGAGCGTGTCGGCGGCCTCGTCGACCGGGACCACCAGGCCCTTGGTCGAGATGGTGCGCGACATCGAGCCAACGGAATCGCCACGGCACTGCTGCGGCACAGTTGACGCCTTCGGCGCCGGATCTTCTGTCGGTTCAGTGTGTGGCGTTGCGAGTTG
Organism: Pythium dissimile; assembly: GCA_023336445.1. Taxonomy (NCBI): domain Eukaryota; phylum Oomycota; class Peronosporomycetes; order Pythiales; family Pythiaceae; genus Pythium; species Pythium dissimile. The sequence goes on along the minus strand of JAADWZ010000020.1, from coordinate 16,685 downwards.
GACCAGCGCCAGGTGCGGGCCGAGCGACTTGGTTCGGCGATGATGTTGTTCGGTCGCTGCATGCGGGTCCGGGACGCCAGTGGAGGGCTGCAGAAGCAGCACCATGGTCGTGAGCGTCTGGATCATTTGCTGGGTCGCAGCAAGCTGCTCGTGCAGGGAAAGGTTCTGCGCTTCGATGGTCTCCAGTCGCTCGTAGAGCTGTTCCCTGGACGCCTCCGCCGATGGCTCGCGCTCGGATGATGATGATGACGGTCGCCGCTCAGTGCAAGAGACGGTCGCTTGTATCGCTTCTCGCACTGACGGAGCGTCCTCTGTCTCTTCTCCACCGCGAGTCTCGCTAGCTGTCGCTGAATCGACATCTCCGTTCTTCATAGTCTCGGGCCAAGTGCCCAACGAACACTTGTACGTCTGTCAATGCGTTAGGGCGCTCTCGCAATCAGGCAGCTGATCGAGCTCTTCACTCATTGTTCCGTCGCTCTTGTCATTTCTCAACCGTATAAATAGGAGGAGGCCAATGCTGAGGTGCAATAGCTTTGTTTTTTCCTGCCCGCACCAAGCGGCATTGGAGCGCGTCGTTTCATGATCGCAGATTGCAGAGTTTTCGACCAATCCGCTGGCTCCAGTTTTGTTTTCTGTGGATCTCCTCGTAAAGATTAACATAGACCGTCACACCAGACAGGGCTCCAAAAAAAACAATGGAACAAGCGGATGTAGCAGCGCCCGCGGATAGCGACAAGATCGCGTCGATCCGGTCGGCGATCGACGCCAAGCTCCACGAGGAGGGCGTCTACGCGCAGATCCGCGAGCTGATTCTAAGCAAAGCGCCGGCCAAGCTCGAGCCTCAACCCACGGATGGTGGTGATGAAGAAGTAGTTGTAGCGAGTGGGATTACCGACACGAATGCGGCGCAGGACAAGGTCGAAGACGATTTGATCCGTGAGGTGCTGCAAAGCGATCTCGTGCAGCAGCTGTTGGACGCGATCAGGCTCGACAAGCAGCAGCTCCAAAGCAGCAAGGCCGAGGCAGGGACGGACGACCAGGAGAACGACGACGAAATTGGTCCAGCAAACGAGCCGACGTTGTTCCTCCGGCTCGCGGGTGGGCGGGCGTTTGTGGATCAACTCACGCAGGAAGAGAATGACGATGGAGTCGCCACCATCACGGAGCACCAGATCGGCCTCGTGCGCCAGTTCTTCCGTGTGGTCGTGGCGTTCCAAGGCCAGCGCGTAAGCTCGCGCGATGTGCCTTGTCGCGTGGACCCGGCGTTCAGCGAGCATTTCCGCCTGCGCATCACCAAGAAGAAGACCCGGGTGGGCCGCACGAAAAGCGGAGGGCTGTACGAGATCGAGGTCGTGGCGCCCTGGGAAGCGCTCTGTCTCGTGGACGAACCTGTGACCATCATCTTGCTCAAGCTGACCAAGAAAGTCGGCAGCTTCCAGCATTCAACCGGCGCCGTCTGGCACGAGCTACGTCGAGAGCTCGTCGCAGTCCATCGTGTGGACTGGCGGCGCGTGCTGTGCTCCACGCTGCAGCTCGTCCACGTGCCGATCCAGCTGCTCGACAAGATGAAAGTGCCCGTCGGGACGCTGGACGTTCGCCTGGATTTGCTGCATTTCCAGCGAACCGCGTCGATCGCCAAAGATGTGACCGCGTTTCTAAGCAAAGAGGCGCTGGAGAAGAACACGCTCAGCCACGCGTTCTATCGCCACGCCAAGGAGTGGTGGCACGAGTACCGCAGCGAGATGGATGCCGCGGAGACCAATTTACGGCGGCCACAGGAGAGTAGCGAGGAGACAGATGGCCTCCGTCAAGATCGACGACTGTCGTCGCGGTCTCGGCTCGTCAAGCTGTTCGCCGAAGACGACGAAGGCAGATTCCGCATGGTTTGTCGGTTTCTGAGCCCTCTGCGAGCGCCGCTGGCCGTGCGAAGCCCGAACGAAGCTGCTCGCTTTGTGTCGCTGCTGCCGCACGAGTCGACCGCCATGGTCGGCGGCGTCGCGGACGAGGCCTGGCAATCGATCGCGACCACGCTGGCTGTGGGCAAAGGAGACACGCAAGACCGTGCCGTACGTGTGGGCTTGTTATGCTTTCTTTGTGTTTAAATCTGACATTAGGGCGGTCGTGTAGGTGCTCCTAGCATCGCTGCTGTTAGGCTGTGGACTGGATGCATATGTGTGCATCGGCACGGTCTCGTCCAAGAAGCGATTGGTGCGAGAAGCCGCCTCTCGGCGACGGAAGCTTGGTGCTGGTGCGTCATTGGGCTCGGAAGTCGGCCACATCTGGGTGCTGACGCGCGACACGGACCGCCCTGGCGACGCAAAGTACGCTTTTTTTTCCCTTCAAAATCGCGATTTTGAAATGTACCATGCGTGATATTCACTGTAGTTTCCACAATTGTTAGCGGCGTGATTTTCTGGGAATCGGTCAACGGTGAGCGCTACAATATCCGCGACGGCGCCGCGCTTCGCCACGGCTACCACAGTATCGACTGTGTGTTCAGCAGCACGGCGTTCCACGCGAATCTGCAGCCGCGCCAATGGCGGATCAGCGACTATTCGTTCCAGTTTGCCGACGAGAGCGCGTGGAAGTCGATGGACGCGCGCCGCATCTCGGATCTGCCGGCGTCTCCATGCGGTCTCTTGCTCACGCCGCCGGATTGCAGCGCCGCACTGGCCATCGAGCAGCAGTGGACGACGCATCTCAAGCGACAACTCGCGTCGCAGCGCCGAGGCCTAGGGCTCGTGACCAGGTGGAGCGACGAGCTCAGTTTCTACCTGCAGCCGGCGCTCAACTCGTACGAGATGGAGCGGCTCCACCACGTCCCGCAGCTCGAGAATGAGCTCTTCCAGCAGACCATCAAGCGCTTCGTCACGCAAGGCTCGACGTTCCAGGCTGTACCGATTATGTTCAAGGCGCCAATGCAGCAGCCCGAGCACGCGCTGGAGAGCTTTGAAAATAACGACATTGCCCGGAAGATCCTGTCGATCAAGGGCCGCGGCGCCCAGTTTGGCCTGGCAGCGCGGTGCTTTGCGTACCCGGAGAACCATTTTGTCTTGTGGATCATGCTTGCAGTGAGCTATCAGACGTAGGACGAAGATGAAGAAAACGCTCATTGGTTGGTCCAGTAGAGACGTCTGATTTTCTCTTTGTAATGCTCCTACAACGTTCAGTAATACCTTTTGGTGGCGATTTTACTGCCCAGCTACTAAAAAAATTTCTCCTCCTACGACGACGGCGACGTTGGCTCGGCGCCCGACCACGGCGCGCGCGCCACAACGTCCAAGTCGTTGTTGCCCTCCACGACCTGCGGCGTCGGCGCCGCCATGGGAGTGACCGTGACGGTCGGCGGAGCCGGCGGCTCCGTCTCCTCCTCCGTTGGCGGAGCCTGACGCGGGTCCACCACCGGGATCGTCGAGGTCACCGCGAGCAGCTATATTGCGCACGAGCATCATGACAACGAGTCAGAATTTTTCCCCCATTGGCGAGTCGAGTGGTCTTAAGGGAGCACCCACCTTTTCCAGCGCGTTGAAGAGTTTGTTGAGGCTCTTGTAGGTCTTGTGCGGCTCTAGCACGATCTCGGTCAGGCGCTGCAGCGTGAACGGCGGTCTGCTCCATCCACACATCAGTCTCTCCATCGACATCTCGACGGGTCCCTAGAACGCCAGCAACAAAAAGCAGTCCATATCCTTAACCGCACCCGTCAAATGCTCCCAGCAGAGCCGCGAGGCTGTCGCGGCGCTCGTCGTACTTGTTCTTGTTCGACGGGCTCCAGCCGACAAACACGGACGCGCTCTTGTCGGACGCGCGCATCTCGTCCAGCGCCGCCTTGAGCCGCACCACCAGCACGGCGCGCAGCTGCGGCCACGGGTAGAACGGCACGCCTGTCTGCTTGATCTCGTCCAGCACGCGCTGCACCACCGGCGTGATGGTCGCGGTCTCGGCAAACTCTATGACCAGAATCGAGCCAGAGATGATATATACATGTGAGAATTTACTGAGATAGCCAATACAGGGAGCGCGCGCAGCTAGCGAGCGAGTGAGCGGACCGGCGAGCGCCTTCTCGTTCTCGGCGATGAGCTCTTCGTTCACGGGCGTCGTCGTCATGGCTTTCTGGTCCCTCTCAACTTAACCAAGGAAGCTTTTTGGGATGTGAGTTGATACTTTCGCCAGCGTAGCTGTGTATCCGTCGCCCCTTTTCTTTGCACGCTACAGGCAACATAAGCGCAACAAGGATGGCGAATTCGCTGATCACGGTTTTTTTTCAGCGTAAACCGTGTTTTTGTTTCAAAACAAAAAAATCTTTCTTTTACAGGCGCGAGTCGCTGTCGGCGTCTGGGTACGCGCGCTGGAAGCCATTGTTCACGTTCTGCAGCACATCGGGTGCCGTCATTGAGCGTCCGTGGGCGGCAAAGGCCTCTAAGGCACTGCAACTCAGTGAAACCAAGTCAGTATCATGATCGAAAACCGCAAAACAAATTATCGAGCACCCGTCGGTACCTAGCACGCGTGACGGTCGATCCGCCCAGTGCGGCGAGCAAGAGCGCGTTGTCAGTAAAGCTGTTCTTTCTATAGACCAGCTAGAGTCAGAATATGAGAGGTTTCCTCTCAGCGTAGTATGTGCTCTTGCGAGGCACAAGGGTAGGGAACGTACAGATCCACGTGCTTGGTCCAGGCGACGAACGTGGCGATAGAGCCCGTCAGCACCTAGTGGGTAGCAGGTGATGTCAGATCCATTGAGCAAGAACTGTCAAAGGTACCACAAGTCCATACGTCTCCTTGGCCACCGCATCGACGTGGGCACCCGAAAACGTCGCTTTCGAAAACTAGTCAGCACCCGTAGTGTGGTCAGCCATTTTGGTTTGAATATTCGCAAACAGAACCAGAGCTTCGTACCTGCCGAGCCATCCGAGAAGCGATCGATTTGACCTTTTTGAACTACCACCGGTGAACCGAGTCTGAGGCATATCATTTCAAATAGCGTCAGAACCGAAATTTGAGCTGCAAAATTCAGTTTTCTGCATACGCCGCGCTGAGATCTCGCGGGGAAATCTCCGCAGCCTGCGCCGGATTTAGTTCCTGAACGAGCTGCGCCGCAAGACACAACCGCGCGTATTCCATCTACTCAGAACCAGCGACCAAAGATTGCTCTCGTGAGCTACACCCGCTACGTCAGATAAACGAGACGGAGATCAGTGCTCACCGCGTTGGGCGTCAGCACTGCCTGACGGTATCCTCGAATGATATCGGGTTTTTGGCTCGCCAAATACAAAGCGTCTCCGTCCAGCACGATAGGCAGCTCAGCCTCTCTGGCTTTGCGGATCAGCGCCTCCGCGATGGAGAGCACAGCGCCGTCGCGGCCGAGTCCCGGGCCGAGAACCAATGTATCCAAGCGCGAGAACACTTGGCTGATGCGGTCCACAGCCTCTTCGATCGCCACGCGCTTGGCCTCTTGAGTTAGTCCACCGACAGACGCGTCGGAGCGCAAAAGCGGGTGCACGATGAGCTCTGGACTGTAGCTCTTGATGGGCACCGCGGCCTCTTGCGTGCAAAAAATATGACACAAATCGGCTCCCTAGCGGCAGCCACAAAGTCCGATCGATCAGGGTATACACCAATAGACAGGACATTTCAACGACGCAGTACGCACCGTCTTGAGCGCCGCAATGCCGGCGTAAAACGGCGCGCCCGTGTACTCGAACGAGCCGCCGACGACGCCCACGCGGCCTGCCGTTTCAGAGCCATTTCTGGATGGATCAGCACGACACTTGCACGATCCGCTGCGCTAGATCAATGCATTTTTGCTTACCTTGCTGGCCTTTGCGCCACGCGTTCGAAAGCGGCGGAATCAGCCGTCGCACGAGCGTCGCTGGTGTCTCCATGTCGAGATTATTCGTCCTTGATCTGTTTGACACAGCACACTTTTGGTATCATTGATGTTCAACTGTATGTTATCCAATCGCATGACATCATTGTGTTTTCAACCAATCAAGAATCGTTCGAAAGCTTAGAAGATCCTGAAGCGCCACATGCGTTCCAGCATTGCGGACAACAAATGGAGCTGCTTGAGCGAGGCCGGCGCTACAGTGGATATGACGAATACGAAGGCATTTTCGGTGCGTTAGGCGTGCACGCAGCAAGCCGAGCAACGTCTCGACCGCCCACGCGGCGGTCCGGCCGTTCCACGGCGAGATTCGGTGACGCTACGCGCGGATTCCCGACCTCTCGACGGTCAGGCACATCACTTTCCACCAACGGGTTTGACCGCCGCGACCGATACTTGAGTAGTCGTGCATCCAAGCGCCGCTTGAAGCCAATTGGTGATGATGAGTTGGACGAAGACGAAGTAGAAGAGACGGGGGTGGCCAACCCAGCGGCGACAGCCCAGCAGATCTGGCTGCCGACCAAAAACTTTACTTTTCGACAGCGTGCGGGCAAGCTCGACACACGCACGCTCGCTCGACTGGACCTGCAGAAGATTGTCGCGACTACAGATGTCGAGAGTATCCAGGTGTGTGGGCACCCATGGCCCGTGTCGTGGGGTGGTAGGTAGTGAGTTGCGGTCTGAACGATTGTGCTCGTTTCCACAATAGCGCCATCTCGAGAACCTGGCGTTTTCCGATGTGACATTGGACGATGTCCAGCAGTACTCCGACGCGTACTTTCTCAAGCTCTTCCAGATCGCCCAGGTACGTTTCTCTTGCCTAATCGAGTGATGATGCGGTAGTTGGTTGACAACATGATACCACTTTGTGCGTGGACACCAAAGCTCACGCTCGAGTACCTGATGAACGTCCAAGACTCGCTCGCCACCCACTGCGAAAGCCTCGAGTCCCAGTGCGAAGGGCTCGCGGAGGAATGTCAGTCGCTCGAGGCAGAAAACCACAAGATCGAAGGCGAAGTCGTGGCGCTCAAGAAGGAAATCCGCCAGAAGCAAAGCACGCTCGCGACGTTCGAAGTGATGCTGCTCAACGCCACAGCCGCCAAGCGTGCGCAGCGCGGTTTAGAACAGCTATCGGATCAAGAAAACGACCCGGCTGCGCGCAACATTCTCGGCGCGTCCATCGAAACGGGCCAAGACGACGAAGCTGGTGCTGTTCCCTTGGTCTCGTCCTGCGTTTTGTGCGGCAAGAAGTTCATATCGCCCGAGTATTTAGTCCGGCATCAACACAAGAAACACAGTGCCGACGGGAAGTCGACCAAGAAGAAGACGAAGAAGAAAAACAAAGAAAGCGACGGATCTGGCTCCGAGTCCTCTTGCAGCGGAAGTGAGAACGGCAATTCCAAGCGAAAGCGTCGCGAACCGAAGACGGCGCCACTCCCCGCGGAGGTACTTCAGGCTCTACATGATCGCAACGAGCTGTCCAAGCAACTTGTGGAGTTGCAGACACAGCTGCACAAAGAAAAGGAGCAACGCGCGGAAGATGCCAAGCTAGCCGAGCAGCAGCAGATGCAGTTGGGTACACAGCTGACGAGCTACATGACCAAGCTGCAAGCCACGCTCCTGGAGATGGAGAAGAAGCACGAGCAGAGCAAGCACGAGATGATGCGCTATACTGAGGAAACGCTCGAGCGCGTCAAGAGCGACCGTGGGACAAAGATCAAATCTCACGCCGGTCGACTAGAGAGTGATGAGGACGACAGTGCAGCCGATCGCAAGCAAAGCCAGAAAGCCGCCTCGCCAGAAGAAGTCGAAAGACGCATTTTAGACTCATTATTGCGTGCGCAAGCGGAGATCCATCACAAGAACTCAGAACTCGAGCAGGCGAATCGGAAACTGCAGACCAAGCTCCGACGACGAGCACGTCAAGCGCAATTCGATGCTCCTCCGCCAACGACTCTGCTGAGCATGACGGCGATGGATGCGCAGAGGTATGGGATCGACACGGGTCTTATGGAGGAGGAGAAGCCGCCCGCGAAGATAAAATCGGCTCCGATTCTGGATGACAAACCCGTCCAAACAGATGACGAAGAGCGCAAGAAAACTCCACGCAAGAAGCAATCAATGCAGACACGAGAGGTGCAGACAGAAGCAATTCCGGTCGAAATTGTTCCGAACCCGGTGCCAAAGCCTGATCTGAAACGAGAGCCTCGGGCACTGACGAAAAAAATGGAATCGAATATTCCAAAACCTGCGGTTGTTAACTTCCCAAGTCCAGAGCCAAAGACACAGGCTGCATCAGAGGAAGAGATAGAGCCCAGTCTAGCTGAAGATCCAAAGCCGCCGTCGCCTCAGCCGCTGCCCAAAGTTGATCCTCCACTTCAAGAGAAGCCAGAGTCCAACCTGCAGCACGCTGCCCATTTGGTGGGCAAAGTCGCGCTGGGCTTCCTCGCTCGAAAGACGCTCCGGAGCCCGTCTAACTGGCAGCTATCGATCCCTCAAGCGGCCTTGTCTCGCGCGTTAAGTGAGACCGAGTTAGAGAATCTGATTGAGTGTCAGGGCGGCACACTCCAAGACGTTGTGGTCGAGATCGAGGATGATATGACTGCCAACGATCTGCGCGTCGAGTTTGCCGAGGCGCTCAGTGGCCACCCCGACGAAACCTCCCCAGTGGCGATCGACTACCATCGCGTGCTGCTCCACCACCGCAGTTCAGGTCAAGAGATCAGTGGAGACCAGTTCATCTACCACCTGCGCAGCCAGCTCCAAGTGGAGATTATCCCGCATTTTGAGGCTGCGGAGGCCCACGTGGATCAACTGCTGGATCTCCATGAAGAAACATCGACGCAGCTGCACGCGATTCGCCGCGCGTCCATGGTGTTCGCGTCCGGCGAGCTGCCGCTCGCGCTGCAAGGTCGTACCGATGCCGACGCCGTCGCAACTCGAGCAGCGACACACATCCAGTCGATCGCGAGACGGTTCCTAGCGATTCGCACCGTGGAGATGATCAAGATCGACCGCCTTGTGGAGGCTCGTCTCTTGTCCCTGCGCTTGACTACTTCTTCCCCTCGCAACCGTGCCTTGTCTGCTTCTCGCAGCCAGCGGCGGGTAACACGCAGTGCGTCAGTTGCTGCGATCCGCGAGGAGACGGCCGACGAGCGAGTCGTAGTGGACAAGGCGCAGCAAATTCACGACCGCTTGGCGGATTTGGTCAAGCAAAAGACAGGAATCGAGACGCGCACCAAGAGTACGAAATGGTCACGAGGGCGTATGTCGACTGAAGAGTACGCGCGACATGTCGAGACGCTGGACGACAAACGGAAAGAGATGGCTACAGATGTGCAGCAGCGCATCAGCGAGATCTCCGAGCGACTGCACAAGCTCGTGGAGGAGACGTACGATCCAATGGCTGCCAAACAAGCAGAAGACCAGTACTTGGCCGCGACCAAGATCCAGCTCGCGGTTCAAGTCGCAATAGCGAGACGGAAACTCCAGCAATTGCTTGGCAAGAAGGAGGACGCGACGGTCAAGAATGAGTCAGATGTCTCTATTGAGAAGGAGAAAGAGAGTTTCTCGGACGAGTCGGAGAACGACGGGACTAGCGACCAAGAAGAGAAAACTGACCGCCAAGAAGACGAAAAACCCAACGAAATGGATGTGGAAGAGCTCGATGAGATGGAAGTCAAGCGGCTTGCCGACGCCTACGAACAAGCTGCCGAGCTCAACGAACCAGCTCCACCTGCTGTCGCTGCTAATGTGATTGCAGAGGTCAAGCCCAAGCCCAAGCCCAGGTCGGAACCCAGGCGTGATCCACCTCGACGAGCAGGCACTCCACCGCCGCACCGCCAAGACCTCTTGGGCCGGTCGCCTCGTCCGAAGGAGGAGACCCACCTGATCTCCCCGTTCTCCAAGACGCCGCTCTTGTCGCGTCGGCCAGCGGTCACACGACGAGGCAGCGGATACGACAATGCACGTTGAATGACACAACATTATCTCCAAGAAAAAGCGCACACGGCCACGCTATCTACTGCAAACAATGCGACGGTCTGTTGGGTTTTAAGCGAATGCAGGCTACTCTCTGGCCGATTCCGCATAATTTTACTTCTTGCTTCTTCGCTCGCGCACGGCCGCCGCGAGGTCGCGCAGCACCTGCTGCGTCGTCTCCCAGCTCATGCACGCGTCCGTGACGCTCTTGCCGTACACGAGCGGCTGCCCCGGGATCAGCGACTGGCTGCCCTCTTCAATGTTGGACTCGAGCATGACGCCAACGATGCGGTCGTCGCCCGACTGGAGCTGCGTCGCAATGTCGGCGGCCACGAGCACTTGGTTCTTGTGGTCCTTGCGTGAGTTGCCGTGCGAGCAGTCCACCATCACGTTGTCCATGAGGTTGGCCTTGAGCATCAGTGCAGAGGTCTCGTCAATGTGCTTCTTCTCAAAGTTCGGGCCGGTCTTGCCGCCGCGAAGGATCACGTGGCACGTGTCGTTGCCCGAGGTGTTGACAATCGCCGCAAGTCCTTGCGAGCTCACGCTGAGAAAGCAGTGCGGGTGGCGCGCCGCGACGACCGCATCCACAGCCAATTGACTACACATTCCAAATCAACATATAGTAACATATAGTGAGACGGCATCCAGCAAAATCAAAGGAAGACCGAAGACAAAACGTAAAACGTACAGTGAGCCGCCCGTGCCGTTCTTGAAGCCGATGGGCATCGACAGACCCGACGTGAGCTCACGGTGGAGCTGACATTCGGTCGTGCGCGCGCCGATGGCGCCCCAGCTGACCAGATCGCTGATGAACTGCGGCGACATAGTGTCCAGGAACTCGCAGCCGGCCGGCAGACCCAGCTCGTTGATCTCGGCGAGCAGCTGGCGCGCGACGCGGAGGCCCTTGTTGATGTTGAACGAGCCGTTGAGGTCCGGGTCGTTGATCAGACCTTTCCAGCCGATGGTCGTGCGCGGCTTCTCAAAGTACACGCGCATCACAATGACCAGATCCTGCTCCAGCTCCTTCTTGAGCTCCACGAGACGCTTGGCTGTTTGGTGACAAATGCATTAGACCTTTCATCCCACGCAAAGCCATCGACCTTACTAAAAGAACGCACCATAGTCCATCGCAGCGTCCACGTCGTGGATCGAGCACGGGCCCACAACGACCACGAGGCGGTCGTCCATGCGGCGAAGCACGTTCGCGACTGCCTGGCGCCCGCGGTTGATCGTCTGCGCGATCTTGCTGGTCAGTGGGATCTCTTCCTGGAGGATCGCGGGTGGCACCAGCGGGCGGATGCCCGAGATGCGCACGTCCACAATCGCCGCCTTGTCCGAGATCTTGACGTCCTGGCTGGCAGTGCCGCTCGGGATGCGCAGTCGGCGCGGGCGCAGCGAGCCTTCATTGTCGCTTCGGTCGTCGTTGCTGTGACCTGCCTGCTTGGCCGGGCCATTCGCGCCCGCGCCGCCGCTCTGGCGGCCCAGCAGGTAGCCGGCGACGCCGACGCTGCCGGCCGTGAGCAGCGAGAGCGTGGCGGCGAGCAGTCCAAGCCCGATGGTGAGCGAGGCCGAGAGCTGCGGGTTCGAGTCGTACGCCATGGTCGGAGCAATTCGACTGGTGCTTGGGGGCGGATTCGCGTTGTGAGCTGCGAGGCGGAAGGGACGACGGACGCCCCTAGATTTCTGAAGCTCACCACAGGAAAATGCGACAAGGTGTGAGCTGGTGGATCGCGTTATTGCGCAAACGGGTCGGACAACAACGGGTTGGATGGGAAGATTCAACAATAAAAATTGACCCGGGTTTCGTTTTAAATTTGATCTTTGTAAGGTTTTCGTGCTAAATGGGCCTGAGTGAGTGATGCGCGTAACCAAAGATCACTGTCACTATTTGGGGGTATTCGTGAAGAATGACATAAGTGTAGCCATGTGACAAAGGATTCTGAAGTACTGGTAGATTTCGAGGGAACAGTGTTCGCGCGAAAAAGTCTGGCAAGCACCTCATGGATAGCGCATAAACGGTCTATGCAACTGTTCGATACGACCACCAATACCGCTGGCGTAGTTGGGATGATACCGCTACACTGCCATAATACGTGCGCTGAAAGATTTCTGACAGGCAAGTGGCTCAGATCCTATTTGCTGACAAGGAAGCTGCACAACGCCCGACGCTAGGGTGGTGTGTTGCTTAGAACCTGATTAATAGGTAAAATCTGTATATTGCATAGCGTCTGTAGGGCCGCTTGCATGTACTGTGTCCCAGGCGCCAGTTCTCGTCGGGTGTCGAATTTCGAGCAACAATCTACAGCAACTTCCTCAATCATATTATATTTCTATTCCATCCGATCATATCGTTATATACAAACAACCCACCCAAATCTCTATCATTTGATACGTTTCCAATTGGTTCCTCCTAAAAAAACATATTGATCATGGTCGCTATGGACGCGGACGAGCTCTCGCTGCGCTGCTGCGTGTGCGGCACCTCCGCCGACGACGACAGCAACGTGCTCAACACCAAGATGAAGATGCTCATCTCCAAGTGCGGTCACCGCTTGTACGTTGGCTCCTTCTCTTTCTCTGCGTCTCTCGTCGAGCCCAGTGGGTTGACCCCTTGGATCTCCGCAGCTGCGACGGCTGCATCCGCCGCGAGTTCCAGCACCAGCGCGAGATCCCGTGCGCCGCGTGCCAGAAGCCGATCAAGAAGTCGCAGCTCCAGGACAAAACTATTGAGGAGCTCAACTGCGCCAAGGAAACGTCGGTGCGCAAGAAAGTCTGCAAAGAGTACGGTGGCTTGGGCTCTTTAGGAGAGGAGAGATTGACGATCTGACATTGTGTGGTGTGGTGTGTGGTAGCTACAACAAGGTGGAGGACGACTTCAGCACACTCGACGAGTACAACGATTACCTAGAGACAGTGGAGAATCTGAGTACGTTGATAACTGGGGATTTCTGTGGATGTAACAACAGCTGAACGGAGAGGGCTTTGGGTAGTCTTTGACTTGGTGTACGGCGAGGAGGACCTCAAGGCCGCGGCGCACAAGCAGTGGAAGCAGTATCGTCAGGAGAATGCGATCAACATCGCGACCAACGACGCCAAGAAAGCCGACGAAGAGCGCCGCATCGCGCAGCTCATCGGCGAGCAGCAGCGGCTCGCGGACGAGCGGCGGCAGCTGCAGCAGAAAGAGGACATGCAGTTTGAGGCCGACGTGCAGCTCCAGAAGGCGCAGCTCATGGAGGTGGCACTGGGCGAGCGCGACGAGAATGACGTGAGCAAGCTGCGCGCGACGACTACTGTAGCCCCGATCGACCAGGCCATGAGCGCCGAGATGGAGGCGGCTATGATGGGTTTCCAGCCGGGTGTCGTGGGCGGGCCTCAGCCCATCCCTGTGCCTGGAGGCAAACGCGGGCCAACGTTTGGTGTTCAAGAGTCCAAAAAAGTCCGCCGCGACCAGCAACGTGCCGGTGGGTACGATCCTGACCTGCCGTTCAAGCGGAACCGTACGGAAGCCTGGCAGAGCATCTTCTTCGAGTTCGTGGATCGGCGGCTTGAGCCGACCACACAGCCCATGGATGTGTGTTGATTTCCAAGTCGATGGGTTGCTTGTTATGCAGCACGCTCATGCTACTAGGTGGCAGAATATATTGGTGGTTATCCATTTCACAAATTTTGATCTCTCGCTTTGTCTGGTTCATACTCCAATATCTGCCATAGTTTACTCTAAAATTTATGCAACTAATACGCCAAACCATCACGTGAGGATCTCAAACCGTTCCTCGTCCGTGATGCTCGTCTCGCTGATGCGCACGCCGCTGTGCTCGCCGTGTTCATCGTCGCCCGTCTCCATGTAAACGCGTCCCGTGCTGACAAAGCCGATGACGTTTAGCAAATCGGCCTGCTCGGCAATCGACTTGTCCAGCTGCGAAAACTGCTCGGACGACCGCGGCGCGCTGCCTGTGTCGCTCATCATGCACGAGTTCCGGCGCGTGGTGTCCAGCGTCTCTTGGGCCATGCGAGATATCTCCCAGAGCCGCGTTGCGAGGTCCACTTCGTTGCCGTCGTTGCTGTACGTCGAGCTGCGCCCACCACTGTAGGTGGATCCACGGCCTTGGTTGCTGTGCAGCGATCCGCGACCACCAAACGAGGGCTTTCCCCCGTCAAACTCAGCCTCTGGCTCCTCGGTGATGTCGGGCTGATCGAACGCATCGTAGTACTCCCAAGGATCTGTCTCGAGACGATCGCGGCCGTTCTTCGAGTGAGGCTGTCCTTGCTTGCTCCTGATCGTCAGCGGACTCACGGGGACTTGACTGGATGACATATTCATCGAGAACCTGTCCATTGCCGTATACGTCGGTGTCGTCGATGTCGACCCCGTGTACGAATGGCGGGCACCATGGTAAGCGCTCGTTTTGATTGGAACGGGCTTGTTGAGCTCGGGCCACGACAGCTGAATCGAGCATTGGCTTCCGGTGCTGCTAAGCGACGACATCCGTTCGCTTTGCTTGTCGCCTTGCACTGGTGTGGTCGCCGCCGTGTCGATGATGCTGGCATTGCTCTGCGTGAAGTCGTACGTCATAGGCTTCATGTGCGCGGTCTCGGCCTTGCGACGTGCTGTGACCATGCAGCGCTTGCAGTACCGCCGGACGTTGTTATCCTTCTCCACAAACGAAGGGTGTGTGGACAAGGCATCACGGTCCAATGACGTTGTCTTTCGTGTTACCTCACAATCGCGACACATCATCTGCGAAAACACAGACCAAGATGAGTCAATGCCCACTCGCACATCGGAATTCTTTTCTCATCGGCGAGCTCACCTCTCCGCAGGCATTACAGTGATGCCGCGACCGGAGCAGCGAGAATTTCTTGTTGCAAAGATGGCAGCACTTATTGTCCCTGCAAATATCGCAACAAAGACCGATGGTTGTCAGTCCGCTTGTCCACACACTCTGTGACGGCAAATCAGACCCAGACCGTACCGCTTCGCCGACACAAATCGCTCGAGATCTGTTTCCCGTGTCAAGTGCCGCGTGACGCTGAAAATGTTTAGGTTCGTGATGGTAGACAAGAAGTTTGTGTGCACAAAGTCCAGGAGCTTGGACGACGAGGACTTGGACAACGGGATCGTGCCCTGCCAAATCACCGAGGTCGAGCGTCCATCCGGGTTCTCTTTGAGCAACATGATCGTGGACATGTTGGTGCGCGCGAGTCCGTGTGACTGGTCCATAGGCGGGCACTCCTTCACGTCGATGGATCGCCCGACAATGTAGCCAATCTCATCTCGATTCGCGTCCAACGTCGTACCCGTGCTCTACCAGAGCACCAGAACAAGATGAGTGGATTGTGACTAGATGTGATTGATAGGCACAGACTGAGTACCGTACCTTGAGGTAGCAGAGATCACGCTTCTTGGAGAACATGCCTGTGCTTTTGAACGCGACCCAGTTGATGCCAAGGTATCGGTATGGCTGCGAAGGCGTCTTACGCTTCACCACGTGGAGCACGGCTGCGTCTAGGCACCCTTCCACGAGCGTGCCCATGTTGTGGCGGTAGTCGGTCGTCGAGTCCGAGTAGAGCGTCTCCATGGCCTGCTCCATGGGCATGGAGACCACGCCCATGCTCTTGAACTCGATGCGGCGCGATTTTTTCTCCGCCTCGGGCCGGCGCGCGTACGAGCGCACGCCAAAGTCGCGAAAGTGCTTGCGCGAGCTCGCGAGCTTCCAGCCGCGCGCCGAGTCGTCGTTGTGCATCTCCCATCGCTCGCTGCGCACCGTGTCGCGCACAAGCTTGTCGGCCTCGCTCTGGAGCACGGCGCCCTGGGCGTCGTTGCACGCCACTGACGCGAAAAAGTCGGGCGCCAACGGGAAGCGCGCGCTGCCCACGCCCAGCGAGCTCGTGCGGTGGCGCGAGGCGTCCATTCGTTCTGTTCTCGCGCGGTGGGGTGGAGAGAAGGATGGTTAAAGGAAGATGTGAGTCGGCCGGATCCAACGGTGGAGTCACACACACGAGCTGCCCGCACCCAAGTGAGCTCTGCGCTTTTAGACTGACTTTTGACTTTGAGACTTTTGGACTCAGCTGAGCGGCTGTCGTCGGATCGTCACGACGTCGCAGATCAATCGTCGTGTCGCGGGCTTGCTAGTTTGCTCATTTGATGGGCGACCATGGGTACTGATACAAGAGAAACTAAACAGACGGCGTTGTACCCACCACACAGCGAGAGATCCAGCACCAATCAGCTGGCGGATACTTACATCAAATCCCAATCGAGCGAGCGGAAAAGGATCCCATTTGAAAACTGAGAAGATAAAAACATGAAGATGTTCGTAGCTAAATTGTTAGGAACTCAATACATTTCACATCACAGCCACTACCGTATTTTCGAGGTAGGTCCACATCTACAGTGAAATCCTCAATTCCAGACGAGGCGGTTCAGCCCTCCCCGCATTTCAGTGACTAGAAAAACAACCTCCATCGCTACCAAATCGAGCTCCAGCTCGATTTGACCATCCCATTCCTTTTCTGGCTCCGCACGCCGAGGACTAGGGTTAAAGCCCCATTTTCAGTGCCCAAGGGTGAAAGGTGTAGAGCTTGGGCACTAACCCGCCTGAGACGAGGCATTTCAGTATTTTTTAAGGCGATTCTGTAGAAATCGACACTTTCCCTGTACTTTTTGTGCTGTCTCCGTACTTTCCCAAATTGGGTGCCTTGCCCAAACAAGGATTCACCCATTTAGTACACTGCCCGGACCGGTCCACAACAGAAATCCCGGGGGGGGGGGGGGGGGGGGGGGGGGGGGGGGGGGGGGGGGGGGGGGGGGGGGGGGGGGGGG